>RXON01000313.1:0-30181 GCA_009667805.1 Leptobrachium leishanense | reverse complement strand
AGACCTCTAGGCCCAGACCCAGACCCCTAGGCCCAGACCCCTAGGCCCAGACCCAGGGCCCAGACCCAGGGCAAAGGCCCAGGGCCCAGACCCCTAGGCCCAAACCCATGGCCCAGACCCCAGGGCCCAGACCCTAGGGCCCAGACCCAAGGCCCAGACCCCTAGGCCCAAACCCAGGGCCCAGACCCCCTAGACCCAAACCCAGGGCCCAGACCCCAAGGCCCAGACCCAGGGCCCAGACCCCTAAGCCCAAATTCAGGGCCCAGACCCAAGGCCCAGGACCCAGACCCAGGGCCCAGACACTAGGGCCAGGGCCCAGACCCCCTAGGCCCAAACCCAGGGCCTAGACACTAGGGCCCAGACCCCCTAGGCCCAAACCCAGGGCCCAGACCCCTTAGGCCCAAACCCAGGCCCAGACCCCTAGGCCCAAACCCAGGGCCCAGACCCCCTAGGCCCAAACCCAGGCCCAGACCCCTAGGCCCAAACCCAGGACCCAAGACCCAGGGCCCAGACCCAAGGCCCAGACCCTGGGCCCAGACCCCCTAGGCCCAAACCCAGGGCCCAGACCCCAAGGCCCAGACCCAAGGCCCAAACCCAAGGCCCAAACCCAGGGCCCAGACCCCCTAGGCCCAAACCCAGGGCCCAGACCCCAAGGCCAGGACCCAGACCCCAAGGCCCAGACCTCTAGGCTCAGACCCAGGGCCCAGACCCCAGGGCCCAGACCCCAGGGCCCAGACCCCAGGGCCCAGACCCTAGGGCCCAGGGTCCAGACCCCCTAGGCCCAGGGCCAAGGCCCAGACCCAGGGCAAATGCCCAGGGCCCACACCCCAAGACCCAAACCCAGGGCCCAGACCCAGGGCAAAGGCCAGGGCCCAGACCCCTAGGCCCAAACCCATGGCCCAGACCCCAAGGCCAGGACCCAGACCCCAGGGCCCAGACCCTAGGGCCCAGACCCAGGGCCCAGACCCCTGACCCCAAGGCCCAGGGCCCAGACCCCTAAGCCCAGGACCCAGACCCAAGGCCCAGACCCAGGGCCCAGACACTAGGGCCCAGACCCAGGGCCCAGACCCCCTAGGCCCAAACCCAGGGCCCAGACCCCCTAGGCCCAGACCCCTAGGCCCAGACCCTGGGCCCAGACCCCCTAGGCCCAAACCCAGGGCCCAGACCCCAAGGCCCAGGACCCAGACCTCAAGGCCCAGACCCCTAGGCCCAGACCCCTAGGCCCAGACCCCTAGGCCCAGACCCAGGACCCAGACCCAAGGCCCAGACCCAGGGCCCAGACCCTAAGGCCCAGACCCCTAAGGCCCAGACCCCCTAGGCCCAGACCCTAGGGCCCAGACCCTAAGACCCAGACCCCTAGGCCCAAGCCCAGACCCTGGGCCCAGACCCCGGGCCCAGACCCCTAGGCCAAACCCAGGGCCCAGACCCCAGACCAGGGCCCAGACCCCTAGGCCCAAACCCAGGGCCCAGACCCCTAGGCCCAGACCCTAAGGCCCAGACCCAGGGCAGAGACCCCCAGGGCCCAGACCCCTAGGCCCAAACCCAGGGCCCAGACCCCAAGGCCCAGGGCCCAGACCCCTAAGCCAAACCCAGGACCCAGACCCAGGCCCAGACCCAGGGCCCAGACACTAGGGCCCAGGGCCCAGACCCAGGGCCCAGACCCCCTAGGCCCAAACCCAGGGCCCAGACCCCCTAGGCCCAAACCCAGGGCCAGACCCCCTAGGCCCAAACCCAGGGCCCAGACCCTGGGCCAGACCCCCTAGGCCCAAACCCAGGGCCCAGACACTAGGGCCCAGACCCAGGGCCCAGACCCCCTAGGCCCAAACCCAGGGCCCAGACCCCCTAGGCCCAAACCCAGGGCCCAGACCCCTAGGCCCAAACCCAGGGCCCAGACCCTGGGCCCAGACCCCCTAGGCCCAAACCCAGGACCCAGACCTCAAGGCCCAGACCCCTAGGCCCAGACCCCCTAAGGCCCAGACCCCCTAAGGCCCAGACCCCCTAAGGCCCAGACCCTAGGGCCCAGACCCTAGGGCCCAGACCCCTAGGCCCAAACCAGGGCCCAGACCCCGGGCCCAGACCCCTAAGCCAAACCCAGGGCCCAGACCCCAGACCCAGGGCCCAGACCCCTAGGCCCAAACCCAGGGCCCAGACCCTAAGGCCCAGGGCCCAGACCCCAAGGCCCAAACCCAGGGCCCAGACCCCTAGGCCCAAACCCAGGGCCCAGACCCAAGGCCCAGACCCAGGGCCCAGACACTAGGGCCCAGGGCCCAGACCCCCTAGGCCCAAACCCAGGGCCCAGACCCCCTAGGCCCAAACCCAGGGCCCAGACCCCTAGGCCCAAACCCAGGGCCCAGACCCCTAGGCCCAAACCCAGGGCCCAGACCCCTAGGCCCAAACCCAGGGCCCAGACCCCTAGGCCCAAACCCAGGGCCCAGACCCAGGGCCCAGACCCCCTAGGCCCAAACCCAGGGCCCAGACCCCAAGGCCCAGGACCCAGACCTCAAGGCCCAGACCCCTAGGCCCAGACCCCTAGGCCCAGACCCCTAGGCCCAGACCCCCTAAGGCCCAGACCCTAGGCCCAGACCCTAGGGCCCAGACCCTAAGACCCAGACCCCTAGGCCCAAACCCAGGGCCCAGACCCTGGGCCCAGACCCCTAGGCCAAACCCAGGGCCCAGACCCCAGACCCAGGGCCCAGACCCCTAGGCCCAAACCCAGGGCCCAGACCCCTAAGGCCCAGACCCAGGGCAGAGACCCCCAGGGCCCAGACCCCTAGGCCAGACCCAGGGCCCAGACCCCTAAGCCCAAACCCAGGGCCCAGACCCCAGACCCAGGGCCAGACCCAGGGCCCAGACACTAGGGCCCAGACCCTGGGCCCAGACCCCCTAGGCCCAAACCCAGGGCCCAGACCCCTAGGCCCAAACCCAGGGCCCAGACCCCCTAGGCCCAAACCAGGGCCCAGACCCAAGGCCCAAACCCAGGGCCCAGACCCTAAGGCCCAACCCAGGGCCAGACCCCTAGGCCCAAGGCCCAGACCCTGGGCCCAGACCCCCTAGGCCAAACCCAGGGCCAGACCCCAAGGCCAGGACCCAGACTCAAGGCCCAGACCCCTAGGCCCAGACCTCTAGGCTCAGACCCAGGGCCCAGACCCAGGGCCAGACCCAGGGCCCAAACCCTAAGGCCCAGACCAAGGCCCAAACCCAGGGCTCAGACCCCTAGGCCCAAACCCAGGACCCAAGGCCAGACCCTGGGCCCAGACCCCCTAGGCCCAAACCCAGGGCCCAGACCCCAGACCCAGGGCCAGACCCCCTAGGCCCAGACCCCTAGGCCCAGACCTCTAGGCCCAGGGCCCAGACCCAGGGCCCAGACCCAGGGCCAGACCCCCTAGGCCCAAACCCAGGGCCCAGACCCAAGGCCCAAACCCAGGGCTCAGACCCTAAGACCCAGACCCCTAGGCCCAAACCAGGGCCAGACCCCAAGGCCCAGGACCCAGACCTCAAGGCCCAGACCCCTAGGCCCAGACCTCTAGGCTCAGACCCAGGCCCAGACCCAGGACCCAGACCTCTAGGCCAGACCCAGGGCCCAGACCAAGGCCCAGACCCAGGGCCCAGACCCCAAGGCCCAGACCCTAAGGCCCAGACCCCAGACCCCTAGGCCAAACCCAGGCCCAGACCCTAGGTCCCAGACCCTAAGACACAGGGCCCAGACCCTTAGGCCCAAACCCAGGGCCAGACCCCCTAGGCCAAACCAGGGCCCAGACCCCTAGGCCCAAACCCAGGGCCCAGACCCTGGGCCCAGACCCCTAGGCCCAAACCCAGGACCCAGACCTCAAGGCCCAGACCCCTAGGCCCAGACCCCTAGGCCCAGACCCCTAGGCCCAGACCCCTAGGCCCAGACCCCCTAAGGCCCAGACCCCCTAAGGCCCAGACCCCCTAAGGCCCAGACCCTAGGGCCCAGACCCTAGGGCCCAGACCCTAGGGCCCAGACCTAGGGCCCAGACCCCTAGGCCCAAACCCAGGGCCCAGACCCCGGGCCCAGACCCCTAAGCCAAACCCAGGGCCCAGACCCCTAAGCCAAACCCAGGGCCCAGACCCCTAAGGCCCAGGGCCCAGACCCCTAGGCCCAAACCCAGGGCCCAGACCCCTAAGGCCCAGGGCCCAGACCCCTAGGCCCAAACCCAGGGCCCAGACCCCAAGGCCCAGGGCCCAGACCCCAAGGCCCAGACCCAGGGCCCAGACACTAGGGCCCAGGGCCCAGACCCAGGGCCCAGACCCCTAGGCCAAACCCAGGGCCCAGACCCCCTAGGCCCAAACCCAGGGCCAGACCCCCTAGGCCCAAACCCAGGCCCAGACCCCTAGGCCCAAACCCAGGGCCCAGACCCCTAGGCCCAAACCCAGGGCCCAGACCCAGGGCCCAGACCCCCTAGGCCCAAACCCAGGGCCAGACCCCAAGGCCCAGGACCCAGACCTCAAGGCCCAGACCCCTAGGCCCAGACCCCTAGGCCCAGACCCCCTAAGGCCCAGACCCCCTAGGGCCCAGACCCTAGGGCCCAGACCCTAAGACCCAGACCCCTAGGCCCAAACCCAGGGCCCAGACCCTGGGCCCAGACCCCTAGGCCAAACCCAGGGCCCAGACCCCAGACCCAGGGCCCAGACCCCTAGGCCCAAACCCAGGGCCCAGACCCCTAAGGCCCAGACCCAGGGCAGAGACCCCCAGGGCCCAGACCCCTAGGCCCAGACCCAGGGCCCAGACCCCTAAGCCCAAACCCAGGGCCCAGACCCCCAGACCCAGGGCCCAGACCCAGGGCCCAGACACTAGGGCCCAGACCCTGGGCCCAGACCCCCTAGGCCCAAACCCAGGGCCCAGACCCCCTAGGCCCAAACCCAGGGCCCAGACCCCCTAGGCCCAAACCCAGGGCCCAGACCCAAGGCCCAAACCCAGGGCCCAGACCCTAAGGCCCAAACCCAGGGCCCAGACCCCTAGGCCCAAGGCCCAGACCCTGGGCCCAGACCCCCTAGGCCCAAACCCAGGGCCCAGACCCCAAGGCCCAGGACCCAGACCTCAAGGCCCAGACCCCTAGGCCCAGACCTCTAGGCTCAGACCCAGGGCCCAGACCCAGGGCCCAGACCCAGGGCCCAAACCCTAAGGCCCAGACCCAAGGCCCAAACCAAGGGCTCAGACCCCTAGGCCCAAACCCAGGACCCAAGGCCCAGACCCTGGGCCCAGACCCCCTAGGCCCAAACCCAGGGCCCAGACCCCAAGGCCCAGGACCCAGACCCCTAGGCCCAGACCCCTAGGCCCAGACCTCTAGACCCAGGGCCCAGACCCAGGGCCCAGACCCCCTAGGCCCAAACCCAGGGCCCAGACCCAAGGCCCAAACCCAGGGCTCAGACCCTAAGACCCAGACCCCTAGGCCCAAACCCAGGGCCCAGACCCCAAGGCCCAGGACCCAGACCTCAAGGCCCAGACCCCTAGGCCCAGACCTCTAGGCTCAGACCCAGGGCCCAGACCCAGGACCCAGACCTCTAGGCCCAGACCCAGGGCCCAGACCCCAAGGCCCAGACCCAGGGCCCAGACCCCAAGGCCCAGACCCTAAGGCCCAGACCCAGACCCCCTAGGCCCAAACCCAGGGCCCAGACCCTAGGTCCCAGACCCTAAGACACAGGGCCCAGACCCTTAGGCCCAAACCCAGGGCCCAGACCCTAAGGCCCAGACCCAGGGCAGAGACCCCCTAGGCCCAAACCCAGGGCCCAGACCCTGGGCCCAGACCCCTAGGCCAGGCCCAGACCCCAAGGCCCAGACCCCAAAGCCCAAATACAGACCCAGGGCCCAGACCCTAGGGTCCAGACCCCATACCCAGGGCCCAGACCCCAAGGCCCAGACCCAGGGCCCAGACCCCAAGGCCCAGACCCAGGGCCCAGACCCTAGGACCCAGACCCCAAGGCCCAGGGACCAGAGCCCAGAGACCAGGGCCCAGGCTAGACCCCAGGGACCAGACCTCAGGGCCCAGACCTCAGGGACCAGACCCCAAGGCCCAGTCCCAGGGACCAGACCCAGACCCAAAGGCCATCATACACAGCCCGTTTCTGTGAGATTTATTGCTGTGGATTCTGTGATATGTTCAGACACACCGCTCATTACTGTGAGTTTTATTGCTGTGGATACTGTGATAAGCTAATATACACTGCACATTACTGGGAGTTTTATTGCTGTGGTGCTATGTTATGTCCTTTTTTTTTTTTGAAGGGGGAGAAAAGCTGCTAGAGGTTGAGGGGGGGCCCTGGGGGGCTCCATCGTGAGGTTTAGTAAGGGGCACCAACATTTCTGATGGCTGCCCTGACCTAACCCATGGCAGTGAAAACATTTTATGGGATACGTACCCAGTCCTGTATATGGCCACATCCTAACAATACATATCCCCACAGAAATACATACACATACCCCCACAGACCTGTATATATACACACATGCCCCAAAGACATATATGTACATACATACCCCCACAGAGATGGGATATACTGTGGTAATATACACAGAGAGGGATATACTGTGTTAAAATATACACAGAGGGGGATATACTGTTTGACAATATACACAGAGAGGGGGATATACTGTGATAATATACACTGAGAGGATATAATGGGGCTAACGGTGAACGGTGACATTTCGGGAACATTCGGTTATTCAGAGAGCAGGCAATGCATGAAATTGTGAATTGCCTGCACATACGGTGCCTGTTCGAGGGCAGTGAAATCCCCCATAGAGAAGCAATGCTTAGTCTACTCAGAGAACATGGAACAGCAGTGAAAAGTTGCCAAAATACCCTGCTGTTCGGTGGTTCCAATCGACAGATTTATTCAGGAGAATCCCATAGGCTTCAATGTTAAAATATATTCCCATTTTAATTCAATATCTAATAAACCATTCATTATTTTATTCTGCAGTAAAAAGTCTCTTTATTTTTAGATTTTTTCGGATCTTTTAGACATTTTTTGGTCATTTTTTTTCCGTTTTAGTTTTTTAAATCATTTTTTCTTTTTTCTGTAACAGCCCTTTTTATTATCATACATTGGAAATAATATGTAAATTTCGGACATTTTCGTTCTGTAGCTTCTTTTCAAACATTCAAGCGTACTGTTTTTTTTGTTCACTCCATTCGTCTGCGGTGTCGGCTTTTTCCAGCGGCTGCTCTGCGCTGTGATCGACAGCTGCTCGGTTTCTCCAGTGTGTTCGGCGGGGTTAATCCAGGTGTTGTTGCGGGTCTCGGTGTGCGTTCACCAGGTTTTGCGGTGAGTTTTCATCGGGTTTGTGACGGCTTTTCCCTGCACTACGACGGCCCTGTGGTGCTTGCTGAATATACCGCAGGGTCGTCGAAATGGGATCACCTAATCACACCGAATTGAGGAGAATGAAAAGTCACTGAACGTGCAGTGACTTTTTGATTCTCTTTGAATAACCCTGACTGTATAGATATTGTATATATCAAAATAGTCTATATTGTATATATCCAAATAGCGTAACACTGTATAGATATTGTATATATCCAAATAGTGTAACACTGTATAGATAATGTGTATTATTATTATTATTATTATTATTATTCTTATTATTATTATTTCATCATTTACAGGGGCAAGAAAAAGTATGTGAACCCTTTGGGATTACGTGGAGTTTTGTATGAATTGGTCATACAATGTGCTCTGATCTTCATCTAAGTCACAACAATTTGAAAAACACAGTCTGCTTAAAATAATACAACACAAACATTATGTTTTCATGTGTTTATTGAACATAACATGTAAATATTCACAGTGCAGGGTGGGAAAAGTATGTGAACCCCTAGCCTAATGACTTCTCCAAGAGCTAATTGGAGCCAGGAGTGAGCCAACCTTGAGTCCAATCAGTGTGAAATTATTGGATGTGTTGCTGAAAGCTGTCCTGCCCTTTAAAAACACACACCAGTTTTGGGTTTACTGGTTTCAAGAAGCACTGCCTGATGTGAACCATGCCTCGCAGAAAAGAGCTCTCAGAAGACCTACGAACAAGAATTGTTGGCTTGCATGAAGCTGGAAAGGGTTACAAAAGTATCTCCAAAAGCCTTGATGTTCATGTTCCCACGGTAAGACGGACTGTCTACAAATGGAGAAAGTTCAGTACTGTTGCTACTCTCCTAGGCGTGGTCGTCCTGTAAAGATGACTGCAAGAGCACAGCGCAGAATGCTTAATGAGGTAAAGAAGAATCCTAGAGTGTCAGCTAAAGACTTACAGAAATCTCTGGCACATGCTAACATTTTTGTTGACACATCTACAATAAGGAAAACATTAAACAAGAATGGAGTACATGGGAGGACACCACGGAGGAAGCCATTGCTGTCAAAAAGAATATTGCAGCACATTTGAAGTTTGCAAAAGAGCACCTGGATGTTCCACAGCACTACTGGCAAAATATTCTGTGGACAGGTGAAACCAAAATTGAGTTGTTTGGAAAAAACACACACTATGTGTGGAGAAAAAAAGGCACAGCACACCAACATCAAAACCTCATCCCCACTGTAAAACATGACGGAGGGAGCATCGTGGTTTGGGGCTGCTTTGCTGCCTCAGGGCCTGGACGGATTGTTGTCATTGCTGGAAAAATGAATTCCAGAGTTTATCAAGACATTTTCCAGGAAAAGGTAAGACCATCTGTCCGCCAACTGAAGCTCCGCAGAGGATGGGTTATGCAACAGGACAATGACCCAAAGCATACAAGTAATTCAACAAAAGAATGGCTTCAACAAAACAAAATACGCCTTCTGGAGTGCCCAGTCAGAGTCCTGACCTCAACCCGATTGAAATGCTGTGGCATGACCTTAAGAGAGCGATTCACACTAGACATCCCAAGAATATTGCTACACTGAAACAGTTTTGTGAAGAGGAGTGGTCCAAAATTATTCCAGATCGTTGTGCAGGTCTGATCTGCAACTACAGGAAACGTTTGGTTGAGGTTATTGCTGCCAAAGGAGGGTCAACCAGTTATTAAGTCCAAAGGTTCTCATACTTTTTCCACCCTGCACTGTGACTGTTTACATGTTCTGTTCAATAAAAACATGAAAACATATAATGTTTGTGTTGTATTATTTTAAGCAGATTGTGTTTTTCAAATTGTTGTGACTTAGATGAAGATTAGAACACATTTTATGACCAATTCATGCAAAACTCCACGTAATCCCAAAGGGTTCACATACCTTTTCTTGCCACTGTATATATAGCGCCAACGGTTTCCACAGCGTTTACAATAACCAAAGGGAATGAGATAAACGGACATATGATGGAAACAAGAGCTGTAGAGGGCCCTGTGAATAGTAATTTACAGTCTAGAGGGATTGGGGTTGAGGAAGACAAGGGAAATTTTACTAAATAGCAGGATCATTAGTGCCAGTGGTTTGGGAATGGTGGGGCCATAGAAGCGGCTTCAATCAAGTGTGAGTTTGGTGAGCAGAGGGATGAGTTGCATCAGTGATGTGGTACGCTAATCTGAAGAGATGGGTTTTGAGGGATTTCTTGAAGGCCTGAAGATCAGGGAGAGTTTGATAGGGTGAGGCAAGTCATTCCACAGGACTGGTGTTGCCCGTGAAAAGTTTTGGAGGCGAGAGTTGGCCATACGCGTGTAGACAGATAACAGGAGGAGATTGCCTGCTGACCGAAGTTGTCTGGATGGGACGTGCTTGCGGAGTAATGAAGAAATGTAGGGAGGAGTTGAGTTATTGAGCGATTTGTACATGAACATCAGTATTTTAAACTGTATCCTGGAATGTACACAAAGCCAATGGAGGGACTGGCATAATGAGGCGGTACACGAGGTGTGTCCGGTGAGAAAAATAAGCCTGGCGCCTGCATTCATTACAGGTTGCAATGGGGTAATACGGGAGTTGGGGAGGCCAATGAAGAGAGAGTTGCAGTAGTCAAGTCGTGAAATCACAAGAGCATGAACCAGCACTTTTGCGGTATCTTGTGTTAGAAAGGGGCGGATGTGGCAGATTAGATCTGTACTGTATATCTATCATGATATGTATATAAGTATCTACCTGTGTCTATGTATCAATATACCTGTACATACATATCTCCTCTAAATAGGCATATTCATATCTGGGAAGTGCCCAGTTTCCACAGCTGCCTTGAGTAGGTGCTAGAAAGTAATTAGAATGGTTATCTGTTTTTCCCCTGGGAGGGATATAACGGGTGGCTGCGAAGTGGAATTTCTTTGATACAGGATCGGGGTGGAAATTACCCATTTGGTGAAGGGGAAGGTCCTGTGTCCTCTATACACACCTTGGAGTCCTTGCTGAAGACGGCGTGGCACCAAGCTGCAAGGGGCCATGCCTTTCAAAGAAGTAATCACATCCTTTGATCACTAGAGGGGGTCTTTGGAGATAATTGATATCTTTGGGCAATTAGAATTAACGAAGCGCACTGAGCGAGCCCAGTAAAGGGGAATGCTGACACATGTAGTGCAGGGGGCTGTACCATTTATGGGGTTTTTTAATGACCAGGAAACCCTATATATTCTGGAGCACACCATGTGGATGCTGTGGGTCTAAGGAGGTTCACTCTATGTGATGATCTGTCCATGCTTCAATCTCCAGCCCCCGGAGTCACAATGGTCTGATTAGCTTATTGACGTGTATGTAAGGCTCTGTGTTTTGCTCGTTTTATTTTCTTGCTGTTTGTGTGTAATTAATTTTTAAATATCCATTTTTCTGTAACAATTGCACTGAGATAATTTTTATCATAATAAATACAACTTATTAAGTTCTGTGTTCTGACTGATATTCACTCCACGCTAACTGAAGGGACTGGATTATTGTTTTTCGTTTTAAGATCGAGTATCTACTAAATTGTGAGTTGCTGTGGCTGGGACGGTTGGGTAAGCACGCGCGGGGGATTGTTGTACGCGTAGTCATTATTTGGGTCTAGGATAGACAATGAATTGCTTTGATTAAAAACAAAGGAAGGTATGTAGAAGAGGATAAAAGTCTCGCTGACTGCCTCAATGAATATTTTTGTTCAGTCTTTGCAGAAGAAAAGGAAGGAACGGGACCTCAGTTAGGAGGAAACACTAACGAGACCTTTACATATCAGTTTACAGAGGAGGAGGTTCTACAGCGTAAAGAGAGAATGCAATGGAGGCGCTAATTAAATGTGGATATATTATGTTATGCGGCCAACAGGGATTACAACACAAAACCTCGACAGAAATGTGTCAGTGATAGAGCAGAGAAAAGGAGGGGGATCCTAGTGGCGCAGTCCCTTCTGAGGGTAATTTGAGAGGAATAGTAAGGATTCCTATTAGTTCAGAAGCAGCGTGGTCTGAATGACCGTTCTAAAGTGCTGGTTAGAGGGCGGGGCTATAGGCAAGGTGCAGACAAGCTGTGAAGCTGTGAGCAGGTTATACAATAGCAGCCTTCCTAGATCAGGGAAACATTCAAATGCATACAAAGTGCAAAACGTGCGTACAAAAAATGCATGTAAAGTGCAATATGCGAATTGTGAACAAAAACACAATGTGAAAGAGTGTACAATTGCAAAGTAAAATAGGGTACAATTGACCAAGTGAACAGTAGATGCCCTGGTGGCTCAAATGTGCGTACAGATGTAAAAAAATATGGGGTTAAATGTACATAGGAAGGTTATTCAAAATATTAAAAAGGGGGGGGAAGTCTTGTTTCTATTGTCCGTAATGGATAAAGGAAAAGTAGAAAAAATTCGGACCGTATATTGCGGTGAAGGCAAGAGATAGCCCGTTCTGATCTCTATTGGAGGGATCTAGTAGTTCCAGGTGCAGTCCTAAAACGCAGTCTTTGCCGTGGTCCTATATAGGCTCCCAATTTCCCAAAAAATGGGAAAAGAAGGAGGGTAAAGAGGAAAGAAAGAGTATATAGTGCAATTATGCTTAATAAATAGTAGGTGCCCAAAAGACAAAGGGACACTTACAGTGTCCAGAGCCTCTTCTACCGGCTCTGGTGTGAAATGCCTAGGGCCTGGTCAAGGGTGGCCTCTGCCCTTCTTTACAGGTGCGGGGTGGTCTTCACAGTTGCTATGGGGCAGCCTTCATCTTTCTTCTGACGATTTAGTTGTTGCCTCCAATACAAAGGGAAGACATCTCCATAGCGCAATGAGTTTAATTATTAAGTGAGGTATATAATAGTCAAGGACAAACTCACCAATGCTGGAGCCATAAATCCAGGCTCAACTTGTAGGCCTATGGTACTTCTATGGTGGGTACCTGCACCTCTTTCAACAGCAGCGCAGCTTCCATGCAGGCAGAGAAACAGAGGGGGGGAAGGGAGAGATCAAGCATAAAAAATGCAAAATAAAATAAAGGATTCCTCAATGGATGTAGACGATTAGAAAAAAGGGGTTTATTAATTAAAAGGAGTTACGCGTTTCGGCTATTAAATATAGCCTTCATCAGTCTGTGTGGAGAAAACAGTCTCAGAAAATGTTTTTCGTTTTAAGCTCGAGTATCTACTAAATTGTGAGTTGCTGTGGCTGGGACGGTTGGGTAAGCACGCGCGGGGGATTGTTGTACGCGTAGTCATTATTTGGGTCTAGGATAGACCATGAATTGCTTTGATTAAAAAGGAAGGAAGGTATGTAGAAGAGGATAAAAGTCTCGCTGACTGCCTCAATGAATATTTTTGTTCAGTCTTTGCAGAAGAAAAGGAAGGAACGGGACCTCAGTTAGGAGGAAACACTAACGAGACATTTACATATCAGTTTACAGAGGAGGAGGTTCTACAGCAACTGTCTAAAGTAAAGACAAATAAGTCAATGGGGCCTGATGGGATCCACCCTAAATTATTAAAAGAGCTCAGTGATGTAATAGCAAAACCGTTAACAGATTTATTTAACCAATCCTTGTTAACGGGAGTCGTCCCAGAAGACTGGAAATTAGCAAATGTTGTGCCCATTTACAAGAAGGGTAGTAGGGAGGAATCGGGGAACTATAGGCCAGTTAGTCTTACGTCAGTAGTGGGGAAATTAATGGAAACCATGTTAAAGGAAAGGATTGTTGAACATCTAAAAACACATAGATTACAGGATCAGAAACAACATGGGTTTACCTCAGGGAGATCATGCCAAACTAATCTTATTGATTTTTTTGATTGGGTAACAAAAATAATAGACACAGGTGGTGCAGCAGACATTGCTTATTTAGATTTCAGTAAGGCTTTTGATACTGTTCCGCATAGAAGGCTTATCAATAAATTGCAATCTTTGAGTTTGGATTCCAATATTGTTGAATGGATTAGGCAGTGGCTGAGTGACAGGCAAAATGGTCGGAGCTGTGGCAATTGAGTTTTAATGTGGATAAGTGCAAGATAATGCACCTGGGACGTAAAAACCCAAGGGCTGAATATAGAATATTTGATACAGTCCTAACCTCAACATCTGAGGAAAGGGATTTAGGGGTTATTATTTCAGAGGATCTAAGGGTAAGTAGTCAATGTAATAGAGCAGCAGGAAATGCTAGCGGAATGCTTGGTTGTGTAGGGAGAGGTATTAGCAGTAGGAAAAGGGAAGTGCTCATGCCACTGTACAGAGCACTGGTGAGACCTCACTTGGAGTACTGTGTGCAGTACTGGAGACCGTATCTCCAGAAGGATATAGACATCTTAGAGAGAGTTCAGAGAAGGGCTACTAAAATGGTGTACGGCTTGAAGGACAAAAGTTACCAGGAAAGGCTTAATGATCTTAACATGTACAGCTTGGAAAAAAGACGAGACAGAGGAGATATGATAGAAACATTTAAATACGTAAAGGGAATCCACAAGGTAGAGGAAGGGAGTATATTTAAAAGGAAACAAGATAGCAAAACAAGAGGACATAGTCTTAGATTAGAGGGGCAAAGGTTTAAAAGTAACATCAGGAAGCATTATTTTACTGAGAGGGTGGTGGATACATGGAACAGCCTTCCAGTTGAAGTGGTTGAGGCCAAAACAGTAATTGAATTTAAGCAAGCATGGGATAGGCATAAGGCTATCCTAAACAAAAGATAAATCCAGGTTAAGTATCCATGTAATTGGGCAGACTAGATGGGCCGAAAGGTTCTTATCTGCCGACATTTTTCTATGTTTCTATGTTTCTTAACCCTGCATCTTTCGCTGTGGCGCGCATAGTGTTTGGGACAACTGGTGGCAGCATAATGAATAGAGTAAGAAAGTGGGTGTAAGGATTGTTGGAAACGTAGTCGCTACCCAAGGTCGAGAGAAGACGGGTACGGTATTACAAACCTGGGACGACTTCCTCACGCTCTACGTGCCTGTTGCGAGCAGAGGTGTTGCTGGAACGGTTAGGTCAGCGTGCATGGGGGATTGTTGTCCCTGTAGTCATTATCTGGGTCTAGGATAGACAGATAGTGAGTTGCTTAAGTCTGCGCCTTTTGCTGTGCTTCACGCGTAGTTGGCGTGACAGCAGACATGGGCAATGTTTTTGAGTTTAAAGTAACAGTATTAGGTCACTATCTGGATGTGGGGAGAGAACTTTAGGTCAGAATCAAAAGTGACACCAAGGCAGCGAGCTTGAGGCGTTGGTCTAATGAACGTTCCATTTACTTGTAGAGAGATAGGTGATATTGGATTCTTCTTGGAGGGAGGATTGGCGATAATTTCAGTTTTGGCAAGATTGAGTTTAAGGAAGCAGAAAGCCATCCAATTTGAGACGGCAGAAAGACAGTCACTGACTCGATCTAGGAGAGCTGGAGAGAGAACGGGGAGGAGAGGTATATTTAAGTGTCATCAGCGTATAATGGTACTGGAATCCAAATGAGCTAATCAGTTTGCCAAGAGAGGCAGTGTAGACTGAGAAAAGTAGAGGCATAACAAGGAAAAAAGGTGTCATCTGCGCTCGTTTCTATGTGTTCCATGTACAACAAAACTGAGGTTTTTGTTTGTTTCAATGGCCATTGCAACGTAAACTCACTCGCCACTTCACGGCACCTCTTTACAGAGTGAGTACCTAACAATTGTAACCAAAAGGCCGCTCTACTGAGCAGCTCCAAGCCTCTCCTGCTGCTTTTCAGCCAAGGAGAGGCAAAAATGGTGGGCTTTATTTATACACGCACCAAACACTTCCCATTTGGGATTAAAACAAAAACATGGAAAGAGGAACAGCTGCAGAACGACGGACTGGTGTTACAAGCATGATATACATAAATACAGAAAAAATGGCGTGGTGCCCATACTCACCGGAGCGGCTGCAACTGCCAGGAGTAACAGCCCAGTAAATGTATAAAACATAACAAGGAAAAAAGGTGTCATCTACGCTCGTTTCTATGTGTTCCATGTACAACAAAACTGAGGTTTTTGTTTGTTTCAATGGCCATTGCAACGTAAGCTCACTCGCCACTTCACGGCACCTCTTTACAGAGTGAGTACCTAACAATCTCAATGAGAAAAGTAGAGGGCCCAGTACTGAACCTTGGGGCACCCCAGAGACAGGCTGCCGGGAGGAGGTACTTCCAGCAAATGAGACACTAAACGATCGTTGGGACAGGTAGGAAGTGAACCATGAAAGAACAGTACTTTGAAGGCCTATATCACTAAGAGTTTGCAGGAGGATTGAGTGGTCAACTGTATCAAAGGCAGCAGACAGGTCAAGAAGGATCAGCAGTGAGTAGCACCCATTAGATTTAGCATTTGCAAGGTCATTGGCCAGTTTCGCAAGAGCCGTTGCCATCGAGTACAGTGAGTGAAAGCCAGATTACAGAGGGTCAAGGAGAGAGTGGGTGTTGAAGTAGTCAGTCAGACGGACATACACAAGCTTTTCGAGGAGTTTGGAGGCAAAATGGAGCAGGGACACGGGGCGGTAGTTGGGGGGAGCAATCGGATCCAGAGATATTTTTTTTTTGAATTTGGACTACCGTGTCATGCTTGGGGGAGCAGGAAAGACCCCAGAGGTTAAGGACAGATTAAAGGTGTAGGTCAAGGACGGTACAAGAGAAACGGAGAGTGTTTTGGCAAGATGTCAGGGAACAGGGGTCGAGGGGGCAGGTAGTGGGATGAGAGGATCATAGTAGTTTAAGGACCTCTTGTTCAGTTGCTGAAGGGAACGAGTTAAAAATGTGAGGATATACATGGTTAATATTTTCCTGTATGGGTGATAATGGCATTGTTGAGATTTCAGTTCTTATCTGTTCTATTTTTGCTGTGAAAAAAGCACACTAGGTCTTCAGCATTGAGGTCAGTGTGAGGAACAGCCACAGCAGGGAATGTTGAAAGAGAAGATAGTTGAAGGCAGTGAACAGGTGTTTTGGGTTCCAGGAGTGGGTGTGTATGAGGGCTGTATAATATGACTAGGAAGAGCTAGGAAGAGGGCAGAGCTGTAGGATTGGAGACTAAATTTATAGTGAAGAAAGTCTGAGTGGGAACGGGTCTTTTTCCAATAGCATTCAGCAGTTCTAGAACATCTTTGGAAATGCCGGGTCAATTTGATGTGCCAGGGTTGCAGGTTTTGTCGCCTCATTGACCAAGGTTTTGACGGTGCTAACTTATCAAGAGTGGAGAAAAGAGTAAAGTTGTAGTGGGTGATGGCTTCATTAGGACAGGAGAGAGATAGGTCAGACGAGAGCGGTATGGATATATCAGCAGAGAATTGTATGTGGTTCCAGAGAGTGGAGATTTCTGCGAGTCTTATAAAGTTTGGGTTCAGATGGAGGAACGAGGGGAGAGCTGAGTTCACAGGTCAGAAGATGATGGTCAGAGAGATCGAGAGATGTAATAGCAAGGTCAGAGATAGGGCAGGAGTAAGAGAAGATAAGATCCAGAGTATTGCCAGCTGTGTGGGTGGGGGAGTTGCACCACTGAGTAAGGCCAAATGAGGATGTAATGGAGAGAAATCATGAGGCAGCTGAGCTCTGTGGTGAGTCAACAGGGATGTTAAAGTTACCAAGAATGAGGGATGGAACGTCAGAAGACATGAAATGTGGGAGCCAAGAAGAGAACTGGTTAAGGAAGAGAAGAGGTTGGATAGGGGGTCAGTAGATAGCAGCAATACAAGTGGCTAGAGGCTTAAATAGGCGGATAGTATGGACTTCAAATGTGAGGAAAGCAAGAGATGGGCACGGAGGAATGTCCTGAAAGGAGCAGTGGGGAGAGAGTAAAAACCCCCTGCCACCACCTGGTTAAAGCCAGTAAATGTAGGGATCATGAGATGAACACGTCGTGGATGGTAGTAGATTTCTTCACGTTACACACTGGTCTAGCAATCCAGAGTCCCAAGTGGAAGGTGGGAGTGGGGTCTGTGTTAACGTGTCTGAGGTTGGTTGAGTTTCTAGAGCTGGGGATTGAGTGGACGCGTGTATCACTGGGGGGGTCCAGAGTTGGGGGAGACATCACCTGCTGCAAGGAGAAGAGTGAGTGATAAGTAAAAAAGGTGGGAATAGGATTTGAATGTGCCTGGAGAAGGTTTATGTGTGGATGGGGTGAGAGAGCAAAAGTGACATAAATGCCTGATTTGAGTAACACTGTATAGATATTATATATATATATATCCAAATAGTGTACCACTGTATAGATATTGTATATATCCAAATAGTGTAACACTGCATAGATATTGTATATATCCAAATAGTGTAACACTGCATAGATATTGTATATATCCAAATAGTGTAACACTGTATAGATATTGTATATATCCAAATAGTGTAACACTGCATAGATATTGTATATATCCAAATAGTGTAACACTGTATAGATAATATATATCTCTGCTGAAATCAATTCATGTGTTTAAACATGTATTTTCTTTCTTTACATTTTGTCACGCAGGCCTTTGGCAGATGCCCGTAAAGGCCCTTTATAATGTTCAGGCAGGTTTGCGGTCTGCTGCATTATGCAGAATCCAGCACACACAAAAACAGAACAAGAGAAGATAGAACAGAATACAAACACACGAGGTAGCCCTGCACTGGGTAAGATTTCTAATTTCATACAGGTTACAAGGTTGGGGTAAACAATGAGATACAGAACAGGAGTATACAAGAAAACTTCAACTGCGAACCCAGTAGAAATAGAGCCCTGGACTATGAGGTCCTTCTAATTGGCCTCTATATTTTCTCTGCTGCGGATTAATAGAATACCGACAGATACAGGACATAAACAAGAACAAACCAGAAACACGCCAGAAGTCATACACAGGAATTATCTTTATACATAGTACAGGGAATAAACCAGAGAATATACAAAAAACAGAGCCAGAAGTCATACACAGAATACCTTGATACGTGGTACAGGGAAATACAAAAATCCAGATTCAGGGGAGAATCAGGAGAAATAATCCAAGAAGCCAAGCCAGGTCATACACGATATAACAAATACAAGTACAGGAAATAAATCCTAGGTGCAGGTTCTCAATAGGTGAAGACCTATCCTGACCCAAGGTGCAAGTACACTGCTGGCCCTATATAGGGCTGAGCAGGTCATGTGACCGCAGACTATCAGCCCATGTGAGATGGTCTGCAGATTTAGCCAAAAAATCCATCAAGCTGGTGAGTTCCACTCTCACCACCAGGGGGCACAGCAGAAATGTGACACATTTATTATTAAGCTCCTCCCTACAGATTTGTTCTTAAATAAAAGAATACTCAACGGCGTTCTCTTGCCCGAAGTAAAACAGCCCCTAGCGAGCCTTACTAGGCAAGTCCCTGCAAGGATTCCAGCTTCTTCTGTACACGGCTATGCGGCTCAGGGCACGGAGCTGGCATGTAAGTGCATGCGATCAGGTCAAGAGGGAGAAGGTAATAAATATCATTACACCCTCTAGTTCTTGCTTGTATCAATCAACGGACCAACCCTCATTGTTAAACTCCAAGGTGGTTAATTAGATTTGTGTTTCTAAACACCCCGCCTTGAATATTTAACTGCATACCAGTGATGCCCCAATTTAGATAATTGATCCGAATGCCTTTCACACACGTGGATATTATTAAATGTATTTTAATGGTTGTAATTTTAATTTATTCAATAAAAGTTACTTGTATTGTATGTCTACATTTTTGTTACCAGCATAAGTGGCATAGGCAAGCCAGAAGGCACCAAGTAAAACTGCCACATACTTCTTTTTTTCTTTTTTGGTATTTCTCTTTGAATAACCCTGATTGTGTTTGCTTTCTGGAGAGAAGATAGCGTGTCCTGCAGCATTTTGCGATCTTTGTGATACATTTCATTGAACATGGACATCTCTCTTGAAGTTCTTCTGTCCACCAGAGGAAAAAGCCATGCCCAAAGATACAATGGCTGGGGCAGGTGAGGGAGGGAAATATCTTGCGAGATCCCGGAATATAGATATTATAACTAATGTTTGTGTTAACACTCAGTCAAAATAATTACGTGCATCACACCTTTTCAAAGCCGGCCAGGTTCAAATTTTTGTTCAGACACTTTACTGGAAAAAAGTGGCTGAAAGTTTTGCTTTGGTAAACATGGAAGAAGAAAAAACTAAATGTAGACCATGAAGCCCCAATCACTCCCTCATACCCTGTATGACTTCAATGGAGCTGGGGAAGGGAGGGTTGTTAACTTAACTGTGACAGAAAAATCAACACACTTTACTGCTCCATTACAGCAGCCAGGGAGGGGTCAGAATACAGAGAGAGCTCTGGGGTCACTCACTACTGTACAGGGATAAGATTCAGAGGTTTATAATGAGTGAAAATCCCTGTACAGTACAGATACAAGGTGTTACTGTAATCTCCATACACAGGCATTATGCCGCATACAGATATTATCTTTACATTCTATTGTTATTTTCTGGAAGCTGCATTGCTAATAATCTCATTATGATCACTACAAACCCCATAAGCAGGAGATCTGAGCATTTTACTACCTGTCTGCATCACATTTACTGTATTTGACACAAAGACCTTATCTGCCTGTATGCTGATAATGCAGACCCCATGTGTACATGCCAAGGGACGCCATCTAGAGTTTAGAACCTTGAATCTTTGTGACATAAGTCACTTTGGTTTTGGGGTGCATTGGCATTGACTTATATTTGTAGGGTGCAGGTCTCATAATTGATATTAGTTCATTGCCCTTTTCTTTGCAGAATGTTTGTGTATATCTGTGATTATGCAATAATGCTATTGTCTGGTCCATGTGTATCTGCTATGTGAGAGGATTAGCATACCCTTGTCTCAGGAATGTGTTATCTGTCTCTATTTGAATAGGTTGTAAATCTGATGTGTGTAATCTGTTTGTCAATTACGATTCCCATTGTCTTGACTTGTTTAGAAATGTTAAGTAATGTTTGATTTCACTGTCTGCACGTAATGTAATTATGCTTCACATTCCAAAAAGTAAATGTTTGCCCAATTATCTGTTTCAATCTGATTAGGTCTCCCAACAGTTTCTAGGATTTTTTATGTAAATGACCCATGTGTGACCGGCACAGGTTACCCCTATACTAAAGAAAGCCTCCCTCGATCCCAACTTTCCATCCAACTACCGTCCTGTATCACTGCTTCCGTTTACCCCTAAGCTCTTAGAAAAACTAGTTGTCAATCGCCTCTCCCTCTTCCTGTCCTCTAATTCCCTACTCGACCCACTGCAATCAGGCTTCCGTTCCTTACACTCAACTGAAACTGCCCTCACCAAAGTCACCAATGACCTCCTAACTGCTAAAAACCACGGCCACTATTCTATTCTCATCCTGCTTGACCTCTCAACTGCTTTTGACACTGTTGACCACCCCCTCCTTCTACAGACTCTCGGCTCTCTTGGTCTCTGTGACACTGCACTCACTTGGGTCAACTCTTATCTATCCAGCAGGTCCTTCTCTGTGTCCTTTTGCAGGTAACTTCTCCTCATTGCCTTTATCTGTTGGTGTACCTCAAGGCTCTGTCCTAGGTCCTTTGCTCTTCTCTATCTACACCTTCTCCCTGGGCAAAATCATTAACAGCTTTGACTTTAATTACCACCTCTATGCTGACGATACACAGATCTACCTCTCCACCCCAGACCTCTCTCCTCCTGTCCTTTCCAAAATCAGCGACTGTTTATCTGCCATTTCCTCCTGGTTGGCCTCTCACCACCTAAAGATTAACATGTCCAAGACTGAGCTCCTCCTTATTCTTCCTTCTAATGACTCCCCACCTCCTGACTTTTCTATCTAGACAGGTTCGTTGCCTCAGAGTTACACTTGACTCTGCTCTTTCCTTCACCCCCCCACATTCAATCGCTTTCAACTACATAATATTTCCAATACTACCAACTACATAATATTTCCAGAATTCAACCTTTTCTTACTGCTGACACCACAAAGCAACTCATCCACGCTCTTGTAATCTCCCGACTTGACTATTGCAGTAATCACTTAGGCTAGGGTCAGACGAACGCATTTTTAACGTGCGTTTAGGCGCACAAAATCACAACCGTGCTAGCAGCAAATGACGTCCAATGCCGGGTAACATACGAAGAACGGCCGCACGGAAGTCCGTCCGCGCAACGCAAGTGGCAAACGAACGCATTTTTTCTAGAACGTCAAACCGCTACTACTGACGTACAGAGTGCGCTGCGTCCGTATAGCGGCATGTGTGTGTGATTAGGAGACGTCAGACGCTGCTCATGTCCGGCCAACATCACGTCCAGACGCACACAATCACGACCGAAAATGCGCATCGTATGACCGCTATCGCGTATTCCGTGAAAAAATACGTCCATTCGTTCGAACGCACTTTTTCACGGACAACGTGAAAAATGCGTTCGTCTGACCCTAGCCTTATCTGACCTCCCTCTCTCCCGCATCTCCCCCCTACAATACATTCTGAATGCCTCTGTCAGGCTCATCCACCTCACCCACCGCTTGGTCTCTGCTGCTCCTCTCTGCGAAGTCCTTTACTGGCTCCCCATCCACTGCATAATTAAATTCAAAATCCTTACCCTGACGTACAACGCTCTCACTAACTCAGCTCCCCACTACCGGTCCTCACTAATAACCAAATACACCCCAGCCCGCTCCCTGAGAACCAACACTGACCTGCGCCTAGCTTCTCCCCGCATTACCTCTTCCTATGATAGACTGCAGGATTTCTCCCGCACAGCCCCCATTCACTGAAACGTTGTCCCTCATACGGTCAGACTTTCCCTTGTCTCTCTTCCTTCAAACGCTCCCTTAAGACATTCCTAATTTGGAAGCCTACCACCCGACTCCCTGAAGCAAGCAGTCCATCACTCTCACCTAGCAGTCCATCACTCCCACCTTGCAGTCCTCTCCTCCTGTTTCCACCCCCAACCCTTTCTAGATTGAGTTCCCACGGGAATAGGGCCCTCGTTTCCTCCTGTACTGGTTTATCAAATGTTGTTCAATGTATTGTAACCTTGTCTATATTGTGCCCACTGTACAGCGCTGCTGAATATGCTGGCGCTTTATAAAGAATAATAATTCTATGTGTATGTGTCCCTGATTAAACCAGTTCTATTCTGACCCTAATAGTGAGGAGAAGGGGGGTTTGTGAGGTTCCTGAGAACGAGCAACAGCACTAATGGCTTGCTCTACGGTGGGGGTCCGCTCAGGTCTCACAAGGTTTGACGAGGCCTAACAAGGCCGAAACGATCGTCGGGGGTTGCTGCACCTCTTGTGCAGGGATGACCTCCTTGGCAGTCAGCACTGGCCACCCTTTCTGGGTGAGAGCAGGCTGATTTGCATATGGAGCATTCATCCCTGTAATGGCACATACAAGCTAAAACCTTGTGAGACCTGAGCGGGCCCTCACCGTAGAGCAAGCCACTAGTGCTGTTGCTCGTTCTTAGGATCCTCACAAACCCCACCTTCTCACTATTAGTCTACAGGGTCATCCAGACGTGGACCCCTTGCTTGGTATGCCTAGAGAGGTGTCAGCTATACCCTCCTGACGAGGCCTAACAAGGCAGAAACGATCGTCGGGGGTTGCTGCACCTCTTGTGCAGGGATGATGTCCTTGGCAGTCAGCACTGGCCACCCTTTTTGGGTGAGAGCAGGCTGATTTGCATATGGAGCAGTCATCCCTGTAATGGCACATACAAGCTAAAACCTTGTGAGACCTGAACGGGCCCCACCGTAGAGCAGGCCACTAGTGCTGTTGCTTGTTCTCAGGATCCTCACAAACCCCCCCTTCTCCTCACTTTTCTGACCCTACATGCAGTCACGGCTCATGGTTTAGGTAGCAGCTATGTTCTGTTTGCTGTTCCAGCACAACGCTTCAGATCTACAGCCACGGCTTATTTCTGGAGGATGCTAGCAAGGCTCTCTACGTGTACCCTTCTTTAAGCTGCGGCTAAGGACTGGAGAAAGGCACGAGAGTCATGAGGATAACACGGGGGGTCCAGCAACGAAGCAACATTGGCAGATGTGACCCTGTCGGGGTACTGAGATCTGTTACAATCCCAACAATACTTTTAAAGAAATTGCAAATAAAAAAATTGAAATGGTCAAATTTACCATTTAAAAAAAAAATCAATAAACGATTAAAATAGTCAAACTACACCCAAAACTGAATATTTATCCTATGTTTAATTATTTTCCAAGTTTCCCATGATTTGTATAAATGTCATAATCAACACCGCCCCAGCAAGCATGCTTAATAGCGAGAGGGCTAATCTGTATCCTCAATGTGAAAAATCTTCTAGTGAGGGCATGTGGCTTTCCAGGAGACACTGGGTGTGTAAATGAAAGTGTCATGACATACCCATATTCTAATGAAAAATATATCTAGGAAAAAGAATCCATCTTCGTGGTGGATGAGAACCGAGTGAGCTCAGGCTGCGCTCTGGCACTGTGAAGAAGACCTCCCTGCCCCTGCATGCGGCATTTAAGAAGCGTGTGGTGACCCTGACGACGTCTGCCAATGGTGGGTACCATACATCAACAATTTGGGGTGTCGCGATTTTTCTAAAAAAAAATAATAAAAAAAAAATGGTATAACCTGACCCGTGGTGCAGGAAAGAAAATTAACTGGGCCTAAGGTTTTTCCCATCTGTTACCTATATTAACTCGTTCTGTCATGTTTATTACCTGTACTTCTATGGGACGCTATATAAAACTCTGAATATAACATTTTGAATAAAAACTAATTGGGATTATAACTGAATTTACAAAAAAAAAATGAATCCTGTATTTCGTACCTTCCCTCAGAAATGGGAATCTCCTTTCCTTATTACTGTTGTTGAAATGTATCATCCACTTTTCTGTGTCTCAGCCGACGGAGGAAGCATAAGACAGGAGGACTCCTGCAGCGAAACGCGTCTCGGCGATGTTGGAGAGACTTTGGTGAAGTTTTTATTTTGTTTTATAGGTTTTAATAAATCGTTTTATATACTTTCCGCTGACGTCTGTTATCCTTGGAGAGTCAGGAGTTATAACGCACTATATATAGAGCCTGGACACAGCTCAATACCACGTGAGTGTGACCACCTATTTACAAAAAGTTAAAGGTGTAAAACATTTATTCACTATTGGTGTTGTATATCTCCTTCCCTCGAGGACAACATCCATTGAGAACCATCTATATTCAATACTCTATACACCGGCAGAAGGAGGCTAAAGGGTGGCCAATAACGACCCACAAGCTGTACCTCCTGAGAGCCCTGTTTTGTCTCAGAGCCACTTGAGTTAAACATCGATACTCACAAGATTTGAATATATCTGTGTATATAGGGTGCGCTATGTTATATATCTGTTTTTTCTTTATCGGTACATCGGATTGAAGCACCTATAATAATTGGAAGGTATATATCCTTCACAAACGGTGATTCCCACAGTGTTATTACCTATGGTGTGTAACAATTAACATCCACATGGGTATACGGTGAAGGTGACTCACAAGTATATATAAGGAGTACGCCACACCGATTTTTTTTTTATATTTCACCTTTGAATATGTTAAAGTATAATAAATCAGTTTTCATTCTTTCAAATTTATTTTAAATTTAATTCTAAAACGTATAACACTTCAATTGGATATTTTCCTTACGTTCAGGAGTGAACAGTGCGTTTAAGAGCAGTCCATGCCAGATACACTGTAGAAAATGCCCCATAATGCAATGGTTCTCAACCCTGGTCCTCAGGGGCCCCCTAACAGGCCAGGTTTGCAGGATAGCCGAAGCAAAGCACAGATGATATAATTTGCTGCTCAGTGATTGCAGGATTCAGTATGCATTCCCCCAACGTGATCTGCAAAATCTGGCCCGTTAGGGGAGCTTGAGGACCAGGGTTGGGAAACCCTGCCGTAATGTAAATGTATGAGCTCTGCTTGGTGCACCATTGACCGCAATGATCATTTGCTGCTACTGTGATACACCTTGCTCTCACACTGATTGTCTCTGCTAACCGGAGGGTGAGTTTAACATTTCACCGGTTGTTCATGTGCCATTCAGATCTGATTGTCATGCCATACTAGGATAATAAATGGTGGTTTTGCACTGGAATAACCCTGTAATTAAAAGGATTTTAAGGAAACAAAGTCAGTGTTGTTTGATCCCCATGTATCTGTTGGCAGGAGCCTGGCTGGTGGGGTTGCATGTCTCTGGGGCGCTTCTTCTCTGGAATAAAGATCTTGACTCTCTGTATACGGTACCGGCCAACAAAACCATCTCTGACGCCCAAGGTAAGGGTTTCACGCCAGGTCAATCCAAAAACGGTACTTGCATAGTGTGGTCATGATGCTAAATAGTTGGGTCCAAGCACGGTGTCTCATTTAGTTCCGTTTTTGAATGGCTGCATCAGCAATCTGTGAATCGTCGTGCGTCATGTCGATTGCCTTTGTCCTTTCAGCACACACGTTGAAGCTGTACCTTACGTGTCAGATGACGGCTGCCGCGTCTTCTTGGTCGTTTGCACCGGATGCATCTTTTGTGGGAATCCACTGGAAAAAGGACTACCAAGAACCTTGTGGCAGCTAGCCGATGGGCAAAAATTGAGACGCAAGGGTCCATGCAGTTTCCTGGCATCGCAGACATGCTGTCTTCATAAAAAATGAGGTGAACTTTCTCATTCGTGAAGGCTTAGTTGTCCCATGCAAAATGTTACGGCTGTCATTTTTCACCTTTTCATCTCATGGTTCGATGACAAAGAACGAAAACTACTTTAACCCCTTAGTGACCGGGCGGTTTTACACAAATCCGTCCTTTAGTGACCGCTGCTGTTTTTACGTTTCTGCGCTGTTAGGGTTTAGGTCAAATTTTCCTCTTACTCGTTTATTCAACCCACACATATTATACACCCTTTTTCCCGCCATTAAATGGACTTTCTAGAAATACCATTATTTCCATCATATCCAATAATTTAATATAAAAAAAATATGAAATATGATGAAAAAAATGGTAAAAACACACTTTTTCGTAATTTAATCTCCTAAAGCTATAACCACCAATAAAGACCCCGGCTAAATAGTTTCCAAATTTTATCCCGAGAATAGAAATACCCAATTTTTACATGTTTTTACCTTTTAACCCTTTCACTGCTGAGCCAGTTCACCTATGTGCGCATTGTCATTGTCATTCTGACCATGTTGTGCTAATTATTTTGAGATGTCAGCCTAGGTCCTATTTAATTAAACCCCCCCCAGACAAAAATTTTTTTTTTTAAAAAAAAACACATTTTTTTATTTTATTTAATTTTTTATTATTATTTTTATTTTTTATTAAACCAAACCTGGTCATGTTTGGTATCATTTGAAAGGCCATGATCAGGCCTTTCAAATGATGTCAAATATGACCATCTAGCTGCCATGGATCGGGAGATAAAGGGATCCTTAGGATCCCCTTATCTCTACATGGCAGCTAGAGGGTTAACTGGCCCACTGACATCCTCACACATATGGTGAGGTTGTCAGTGGGTGGGGGGGACCTGGAGGCTAGGCTGACATCCAAGATGTCAGCCCCCCTCCAGGTTCGAATCGCGTTTTGGCACCAATTTGGGCTAAAACGCGATCCGGCGGCGAAACGGTTAATGCTATACACCGCTGAAAAGGGGAGACTCTCCCCTTTTCAGCGGTGTAAAAAGCATTTTGCTAGCATCAATGGTTGGGGAGATAGAGGGCTCCGAATGAGCCCCCCCTCCCCTCCATTGAATTACATGGGGGCACCTTCTGATGACGTCACCACGCAGCGTGGCGACATCATCAGCCTCGCCTGCCCATGTAAATCACATGGGCAGGCTTCCTCCCTGCCAGATCGCCGTGGGATCCGACGAGGGAGGTGAGTATCGGGCGGGAGGGGGATTTGGCGCCGCTGACGTACCCTGTACGTCCGCGGGTCTAAGGGAGACCCGAGGACAGGACGTACAGGGTACGTCAGGGGTCATTAAGGGGTTAATAATTAATTATTTTTTTAAAATTTACTATTTAACTTACAATTTATTTTTAGTTTTATAGAAAAAGTTGGCCAGTAAATGCTGTGCCTTTTTCCATAACACTTGTGAAAAAAAATAAAAAATTGAAGATACAGAAATTTAAAATATTAAATATATATATATATTTACTTAAAAAGATAACATGCCACACGGAGACTGAGTAATAAGGAAAAAAAATCTTTTTTTATTGATTCGACGTTTCAGTACACACAGGAACTTTCATCAGGATGGAACACACATCAGAATGACAAATTTATATACACACCCTACAACTTTAGTTCAATCAGCAATCAATTCACATGGTCAATTTAACAAGCCCAAATAGTAACCATAGCAACATGTCAACAGAATCTAACTTTCCCCATATCGAATAAACAGTCTACTCAAAGTCTACTTATTCAAAGAGATCCGAATTGGGGCCAAAAGTAACCGAACGCTGAAATTCAGGGTACGGTTACCTTTCCTGGCCATTCAGAGCGCAGGCAGTTCGCCAAATGTTGGAGAATTGCCTGCACATACGGTGCCTGTTCGTGGGCAGTGAAATCCCCATAGAGAAGCAATGCTTCGTCTATTCAGAGAATACAGAACAGCTGAGAAAAGTTGCCGAAATGTCCTGCTGTTCGGTGGTTTAATTCGACAGGTTTATTCAGGAGAATCCCATAGGCTTCAGTGTTAAAATATTCCCGTTTTAATCCAATATCTAATAAACCGTTTATTATTTTATTCTGCAGTAAAAAGTCTCTTTATTTTTCGAATTTTTTTTAGGATCTTTTTTCCTTTTAATAATTTTTTCGTTTTTCTGTAACAGCCCTTTTTATTATCATTCATTGGATCTTATATGTAAATTTCAGACATTTTCGTTCTGTAGTTTCTTTGCAAACAGCGTTTCACTTTTCAAACATTCAAGCGTACTGTTTTTTATTTTTTTCACTGCATTCGTATGCGGTGTCCGTTTTTTCTGGCGGCTGCTCTGCGCTGTGATCGGCTCCTGGTCTGGTTTCTCCAGCGTGTTCGGCAGGGTTAATCCAGATGTTTTTGCGGGTTTCGGTGTGCGTTCGCCGGGCTTTGCAGTGAGTGTTCATCGGGTTTGCGTCGGGTTTTCCCTGCACTAAGACGGCCCTGTGGTGCTTGCTGAATACACTGCAGGGTCGCCTAATGGGATCGCTGAATCTAAGAGAAAGAAAAGTCACCGAACGTGCAGTGATTTTTCGATTCTCTTTGAATAACCCTGATAGAGATTCTAATCAAACATCGATATATGTACCGATTCCAAGGAAAACAGAAAAAAATTATTACTTTATTCAAAAAAATCAAAATGTATTAAAAGGACACGAAAGATTCCTCCCCATGCTGGGCAGGAGACACTAAAGAAAAGAAAATCAACAGAGACAACCAATCCACAGTTATCCAGTAGGTAAAAAAGGGGTAAACAAATTGTTTTCATTAAGCCCCCTAGGAGCCAGGGCGTCCAGGCGATGAATCCAGTATGATTCTCTTTTTAAGAGTAATTTTGCTCGATCACCCCCCCCAGATAAGGGGGGGACATGGTCGATACCCATCACACGCATTATAGAGGGAGCGTGATGTTTCTCAAAAAATTGTCTAGCTACGGGTTGGGGGCTCTCTTTTCCCCCCCAATGCAGCCCTAGTCACTAATCTATGATTGGCCATCCTCTCACGTAGGTGGTTGATGGTCTTCCCGACATACACAAGCCCGCATGGGCGCATAATTCGGTAAACGACATAGGTGGTCGTACAGGTAATCCGATGTTTAATATGGAAAGTGGTACCACTATACGGGTGGTTAAATGGTTAAAGCTCTTACCCGGTGTCAAATAACTACAGGTGGTGCATCCTAAACATCTGTAACAACCCGGGTGCGTGCGTGCCGTGTAAGTCATAAGACTATATTGGTCCGTGTGGACCAAATAATCCCTTAGATTCCTGCCCCTCCAAAAACATATCATAGGGGGCTCCTTAAATTTGTCAGACAATTTAGGGTCAGTAGTTAACATATTCCAATGGCGCCTAATGCTTTTCTGCACCATATTTGAATGGGTGTTATAGGATTGCACAAACTTTAGTCTCTGAGGTGCCACCGTTGTATTCCGTGGCTCCAGAGTCCAGATTGCTTTCAGTCTCAAATTTAATTCTAGCATTCAATAATGCCTGGTCTAGAGTATTAACATCATAATTCCTAGCACGAAACCTCTGATACCTCTCATCTAGCTGTTGCTGACATCGAACCCTACAGGAATTGTTCCGCATCACACGTAAAAATTGTGAGACAGGGAGTGCTGCAATCTGATGCTTCGGTAAAAGCTGTCCGCTCTCAAAACAGAATTGTAATACTCGGACTCAGAGGCTCATATTGAAAGAGTGTTCCCTGTCCACCATTTTAGATAGCTGTTAGTTTATACAGTTCTATTTTCTAAGTGTAGCCTCTAATATCTTGTTTTAAACCTGATTTCTGCTGACTGAAGAATTACCTCTTCTCCCTCCGCAGGTCTCTAAATATTCCTAGCTAAGCCATAAAAGTTGCTTAATATATCAAGGCCGCGGAAGGAATGACTAAATCCTGTAGCTGGCCATATTTGTTTTGGAAGAATGATTCCCTTTTACAACCTTATTGATTAGACAGAGAATTCAGATTGTCTCGGGTGGGCTCAAGGGTCGTGTCTTTGAGGTGAAAATTGATGACTTGCAAAATGATGAATAAAGTCCAATATGTATAATGAAGGTTGATATGGGAAGTGGAAGGGTAACCGGAGGGGAATAAGGTGTGCATTTTTACTCGCCATGTATAAATTCTTTGTT
>RXON01000312.1:0-51688 GCA_009667805.1 Leptobrachium leishanense | reverse complement strand
GAGTAATATACAGGGTAATATACAGATTAATATACAGGACCAGCACCTTACTTGCAATACCGCAATACAAAAGCAAGTGGCTCGATCCTCATCTTCCTACAAAGCACCACAATTATGAAATAACCTCCCAGACGCCATCAAATCTTCCCCCAGTCTAACGTCCCTTAAGAGTTCCCTAATTACATACCTCAATACAGAATGCACCTGTAAACATGTAACATAATGACTATATACAGAATGCGCCTGTAAACATGTAACACAGTGACTATATACAGAATGCGCCTGTAAACATGTAACACAGTGACTATATACAGAATGCACCTGTAAACATGTAACACAGTGACTATATACAGAATGCGCCTGTAAACATGTAACATAGTGACTATATACAGAATGCACCTGTAAACATGTAACATGGTGACTATATACAGAATGCACCTGTAAACATGTAACATAGTGACTATATACAAAATGCACCTGTAAACATGTAACACAGTGACTATATACAAAATGCACCTGTAAACATGTAACACAGTGACTATATACAGAATGCGCCTGTAAACATGTAACATAGTGACTATATACAGAATGCGCCTGTAAACATGTAACACAGTGACTATATACAGAATGCGCCTGTAAACATGTAACACAGTGACTATATACAGAATGCGCTGTAAACATGTAACACACAGTGACTATATACAGAATGCACCTGTAAACATGTAACACAGTGACTATATACAAAATGCACCTGTAAACATGTAACACAGTGACTATATACAGAATGCGCCTGTAAACATGTAACACAGTGACTATATACAGAATGCGCCTGTAAACATGTAACACAGTGACTATATACAGAATGCGCCTGTAAATGTAACACAGTGACTATATACAGAATGCGCCTGTAAACATGTAACACAGTGACTATATACAGAATGCACCTGAAAACCTGTAACACAGTGAACTCAGAGTTTACTCAGTGGACTATATACAGAATGCACCTGTAAACATGTAACATAGTGACTATATACAGAATGCACCTGTAAACATGTAACATAGTGACTATATACAGAATGCGCCTGTAAACATCTAACACAGTAACTATATACAGAATGCACCTGTAAACATGTAACACAGTGACTATATACAGAATGCGATGGTAAACATGTAACACAGTGACTATATACAGAATGCGCCTGTAAACATGTAACACAGTGACTATATACAGAATGCGCCTGTAAACATGTAACACAGTGACTATATACAGAATGCGCCTGTAAACATGTAACACAGTGACTATATACAGAATGCGCCTGTAAACATGTAACACAGTGACTATATACAGAATGCACCTGTAAACATGTAACACAGTGACTATATACAAAATGCACCTGTAAACATGTAACACAGTGACTATATACAGAATGCGCGTGTAAACATGTAACACAGTGACTATATACAGAATGTGCCTGTAAACATATAACACAGTGACTATATACAGAATGTGCCTGTAAACATGTAACACAGTGACTATATACAGAATGCGCCTGTAAACATGTAACATAGTGACTATATACAGAATGTGCCTGTAAACATGTAACACAGTGACTATGCACAGAATACACCTGTAAACATGTAACACAGTGACTATATACAGAATGTGCCTGTAAACATGTAACATAGTGACTATATACAGTATACACCTGTAAACATGTAACATAGTGACTATATACAGAATGCGCCTGTAAACATGTAACACAGTGACTATGCACAGAATACACCTGTAAACATGTAACACAGTGACTATATACAGAATGTGCCTGTAAACATGTAACATAGTGACTATATACAGAATGCACCTGTAAACATGTAACACAGTGACTATATACAGAATGCACCTGTAAACATGTAACACAGTGACTATATACAGAATGCACCTGTAAACATGTAACACAGTGACTATATACAGAATGCACCTGTAAACATGTAACATGGTGACTATATACAGAATGCGCCTTTAAACATGTAACACAGTGACTATATACAGAATGCACCTGTAAACATGTAACACAGTGACTATATACAGAATGCGCGTGTAAACATGTAACACAGTGACTATATACAGAATGTGCCTGTAAACATGTAACACAGTGACTATATACAGAATGCGCCTGTAAACATGTAACACAGTGACTATATACAGAATGCGCCTGTAAACATGTAACACAGTGACTATATACAGAATGCGCCTGTAAACATGTAACACAGTGACTATATACAGAATGCGCGTGTAAACATGTAACACAGTGACTATATACAGAATGCGCGTGTAAACATGTAACACAGTGACTATATACAGAATGCACCTGTAAACATGTAACAGTGACTATATACAGAATGTGCCTGTAAACATGTAACACAGTGACTATATACAGAATGCGCCTGTAAACATGTAACATGGTGACTATATACAGAATGCGCCTGTAACCATGTAACACAGTGACTATATACAGAATGCACCTGTAAACATGTAACATAGTGACTATATACAGAATGCGCGTGTAAACATGTAACACAGTGACTATATACAGAATGCACCTGTAAACATGTAACACAGTGACTATATACAGAATGCACCTGTAAACATGTAACAGTGACTATATACAGAATGCACCTGTAAACATGTAACACAGTGACTTTATTTCCTACATATTTATTTTTCTGTTAATCTGTATATTTGTGTTTTTAATATCTTGCATTTTATTACTTTGTGTGTCTGTAACCATTCAATGCTCTTGAATCCAGGACATACTTGAAAACGAGGGAATCTCAATGTATCCTTCCTGGTAAAAACCTTTATAATAACATAGTTATACATAGTTACATAGTTATATAGGCTGAAAAAAGACATGCGTCCATCGGGTTCAGCCTCTCCCACATAACCTACTGCTGTTGATCCAAAAGAAGGCAAAAAACCCAGTCTGAAATGCTGCCAATATGCAACATACTGGGAAAAAATTCCTTCTTGCCCCCAGATGGCGTCAGATTTCTCCTTGGATCAAGAAGCTTTTACCCACATATTAAATATTATAACCCTTAATATTCTGTGTCTGCAGGAAGTCATCCAGTCGTTTTTTAAAAGTCTGTACAGACTCTGACCCAACCACCTCAACAGGCAGAGAATTCCACAGCTTTATTGTTCTCACCGTAAAATAACCCTCCTATGCTTTAAGCTAAATTTTCTTTCTTCCAGTCTAAATGGATGACCCCTTGTCCTGTGTATAGTCCTGTTAATGAATAGGTTATCAGACAATGGTTTATAATGGCCCCATATATATTTATATAAGGTTATCAGATCCCCTCTAAGGCGCCTTTTCTCTAAACTAAACAGGTTTAAGCTTGTTAGTCTTTCCTCATAACTTAACCCTTCCATTCCCCTTATTAATTTAGTTGTCCGTCTCTGCACTTTTTCTAGCGCTATAATATCATTTTTTAAGACAGGTGCCCAAAATCACACGGCATATTCAAGGTGCGACCTGACCATTGATTTATACAGAGGCAAAATTATGTTTTCATCCCGTGAGTGAACTCCCCTTTTAATCCATGCCAATACTTTGCTGGCCTTGGCGGCTGCTGTTTGACATTGCACATTGTTACTTAGTTTGAAGTCTATGATTATTCCCAAATCCTTCTCCTGCTTGGATTTCCCTAACTCCGTACCATTTAGGGTATAAATTACTTGTATGTTCTTCACTCCAAAGTGCATAACTTTGCATTTATCTAGATTAAATCTCATCTGCCATTTAAGTGCCCAGATAAATAAATAAATAAATAATACAGGGTAATATAGAATGTAATATACAGAGTAATATACAGAGTAATATACAGAGTAATATACAGGATAATTTACAGAGTAACATAGAATGTAATATACAGAGTAATATACAGAGTAATATACAGAGTAAGATACAGGGTAATATACAAAGTAATATACAGAGTAAGATACAGGGTAATATACAGAGTAATATACAGAGTAAGATACAAAGTAATATACAGAGTAATATACAGAGTAATATACAAAGTAATATACAGAGTAAGATACAGGGTAATATACAAAGTAATATACAGAGTAATATACAAAGTAATATACAGAGTAATATACAGAGTAAGATACAGGGTAATATACAAAGTAATATACAGAGTAATATACAGAGTAATATACAAAGTAATATACAAAGTAATATACAGAGTAATATACAGAGTAATATACAAAGTAATATACAAAGTAATATACAGAGTAATATACAAAGTAATATACAAAGTAATATACAGAGTAATATACAAAGTAATATACAAAGTAATATACAGAGTAATATACAGAGTAATATACAAAGTAATATACAGAGTAAGATACAGGGTAATATACAAAGTAATATACAGAGTAATATACAAAGTAATATACAGAGTAATATACAGAGTAAGATACAGGGTAATATACAAAGTAATATACAGAGTAATATACAAAGTAATATACAGAGTAATATACAGAGTAAAATACAGGGTAATCTACAGAGTAATAAACAGAGTAATATAGAGGGCAATAGTGATCCCTGTGATTTTATTATCTCCTTCCTGTAATGATTGTTATCTCTGTGATTTTATTATCCTGTTCCTGTAATGATTGTGATCTCTGTGATTTTATTATCTCCTTCCTGTAATGATTGTGATCTCTGTGATTTTATTATCCCGTTCCTGTAATGATTGTGATCGCGGTGATTTTATTATCTCCTTCCTGTAATGATTGTGATCTCTGTGATTTTATTATCTCCTTCCTGTAATGATTGTGATCTCTGTGATTTTATTATCCCGTTCCTGTAATGATTGTGATCGCGGTGATTTTATTATCTCCTTCCTGTAATGATTGTGATCTCTGTGATTTTATTATCTCCTTCCTGTAATGATTGTGATCTCTGTGATTTTATTATCCCGTTCCTGTAATGATTGTGATCGCGGTGATTTTATTATCCCGTTCCTGTAATGATTGTGATTTCTGTGATTTTATTATCTCTTTCCTGTAATGATTGTTGTCTCTGTGATTTTATTATCCTGTTCCTGTAATGATTGTGATCTCTGTGATTTTATTATCACATTCCTGTAATGATTGTTGTCTCTGTGATTTTATTATCTCCTTCCTGTAATGATTGTGATCTCGGTGATTTTATTATCCTGTTCCTGTAATGATTGTTATCTCTGTGATTTTATTATCCTGTTCCTGTAATGATTGTGATCTCTGTGATTTTATTATCTCCTTCCTGTAATGATTGTGATCTCTGTGATTTTATTATCCCGTTCCTGTAATGATTGTGATCGCAGTGATTTTATTATCTCCTTCCTGTAATGATTGTGATCTCTGTGATTTTATTATCTCCTTCCTGTAATGATTGTGATCTCTGTGATTTTATTATCCCGTTCCTGTAATGATTGTGATCGTGGTGATTTTATTATCTCCTTCCTGTAATGATTGTGATCTCTGTGATTTTATTATCTCCTTCCTGTAATGATTGTGATCTCTGTGATTTTATTATCCGCTCCTGTAATGATTGTGATCGCGGTGATTTTATTATCCCGTTCCTGTAATGATTGTGATTTCTGTGATTTTATTATCTCTTTCCTGTAATGATTGTTGTCTCTGTGATTTTATTATCACATTCCTGTAATGATTGTGATCTCTGTGATTTTATTATCCTGTTCCTGTAATGATTGTGATCTCTGTGATTTTATTATCACATTCTGTAATGATTGTTGTCTCTGTGATTTTATTATCTCCTTCCTGTAATGATTGTGATCTCGGTGATTTTATTATCCTGTTCCTGTAATGATTGTTATCTCTGTGATTTTATTATCCTGTTCCTGTAATGATTGTGATCTCTGTGATTTTATTATCTCCTTCCTGTAATGATTGTGATCTCTGTGATTTTATTATCCCGTTCCTGTAATGATTGTGATCGCGGTGATTTTATTATCTCCTTCCTGTAATGATTGTGATCTCTGTGATTTTATTATCTCCTTCCTGTAATGATTGTGATCTCTGTGATTTTATTATCCCGGTTCCTGTAATGATTGTGATCGTGGTGATTTTATTATCTCCTTCCTGTAATGATTGTGATCTCTGTGATTTTATTATCTCCTTCCTGTAATGATTGTGATCTCTGTGATTTTATTATCCCGTTCCTGTAATGATTGTGATCGCGGTGATTTTATTATCCCGTTCCTGTAATGATTGTGATTTCTGTATTTTATTATCTCTTTCCTGTAATGATTGTTGTCTCTGTGATTTTATTATCACATTCCTGTAATGATTGTGATCTCTGTGATTTTATTATCCTGTTCCTGTAATGATTGTGATCTCTGTGATTTTATTATCACATTCCTGTAATGATTGTTGTCTCTGTGATTTTATTATCTCCTTCCTGTAATGATTGTGATCTCTGTGATTTTATTATTTCCTTCCTGTAATGATTGTGATATCTCTGATTTTATTATCTACTTAATGAAATCACAGAGATCACAATCATTACATTAAGTAGTTAATAAAATCAGAGATATCACAATCATTACAGGAAGGAAATAATAAAATCACCGAGATCACAATCATTACAGGAACAGGATAATAAAATCACAGAGATCACAATTATTACAGGAAAGGGATAATAAAATAACAGAGATCACATTCATTACAGGTAGGAGATAATAAAATCACAGAGATCACAATCATTACAGGAAGTAGATAATGAAATCACAGAGATCACAATCATTACATTATCTACTTCCTGTAATGATTGTGATCTCTGTGATTTTATTATCTACTTCCTGTAATGATTGTGATCTGTGATTTTATTATCACATTCCTGTAATGATTGTGATCTCTGTGATTTTATTATCACATTCCTGTAATGATTGTGATCTCTGTGATTTTATTATCCTGTTCCTGTAATGATTGTGATCTCTGTGATTTTATTATCTACTTCCTGTAATGATTGTGATCGCGGTGATTTTATTATCTCCTTCCTGTAATGATTGTGATCTCAGTGATTTTATTATCCCGTTCTTGTAATGATTGTGATCTCTCTGATTTTATTATCTCCTTCCTGTAATGATTGTGATCTCTGTGATTTTATTATCCCTTTCCTGTAATGATTGTGATCTCTGTGATTTTATTATCTCCTTCCTGTAATGATTGTGATTTCGGTGATTTTATTATCTACTTCCTGTAATGATTGTGATCGCCGGTGATTTTATTATCTCCTTCCTGTAATGATTGTGATCTCAGTGATTTTATTATCCCGTTCTTGTAATGATTGTGATCTCTCTGATTTTATTATCTACTTCCTGTAATGATTGTGATCTCTGTGATTTTATTATCCCTTTCCTGTAATGATTGTGATCTGTGATTTTATTATCACATTCCTGTAATGATTGTGATCTCTGTGATTTTATTATCACATTCCTGTAATGATTGTGATCTCTGTGGTTTTATTATCACATTCCTGTAATGATTGTGATCTCTGTGATTTTATTATTTCCTTCCTGTAATGATTGTGATATCTCTGATTTTATTATCTACTTAATGAAATCACAGAGATCACAATCATTACATTAAGTAGTTAATAAAATCAGAGATATCACAATCATTACAGGAAGGAAATAATAAAATCACCGAGATCACAATCATTACAGGAACAGGAATAATAAAATCACAGAGATCACAATTATTACAGGAAAGGGATAATAAAATAACAGAGATCACATTCATTAAAGGTAGGAGATAATAAAATCACAGAGATCACAATCATTACAGGAAGTAGATAATGAATACAAGAGATCACAATCATTACATTATCTACTTCCTGTAATGATTGTGATCTCTGTGATTTTATTATCTACTTCCTGTAATGATTGTGATCTGTGATTTTATTATCACATTCCTGTAATGATTGTGATCTCTGTGATTTTATTATCACATTCCTGTAATGATTGTGATCTCTGTGATTTTATTATCTTGTTCCTGTAATGATTGTGATCTCTGTGATTTTATTATCTACTTCCTGTAATGATTGTGATCGCGGTGATTTTATTATCTCCTTCCTGTAATGATTGTGATCTCAGTGATTTTATTATCCCGTTCTTGTAATGATTGTGATCTCTCTGATTTTATTATCTCCTTCCTGTAATGATTGTGATCTCTGTGATTTTATTATCCCTTTCCTGTAATGATTGTGATCTCTGTGATTTTATTATCTCCTTCCTGTAATGATTGTGATTTCGGTGATTTTATTATCTACTTCCTGTAATGATTGTGATCGCGGTGATTTTATTATCTCCTTCCTGTAATGATTGTGATCTCAGTGATTTTATTATCCCGTTCTTGTAATGATTGTGATCTCTCTGATTTTATTATCTCCTTCCTGTAATGATTGTGATCTCTGTGATTTTATTATCCCTTTCCTGTAATGATTGTGATCTCTTTGATTTTATTATCTCCTTCCTGTAATGATTGTGATTTCGGTGATTTTATTGCAGGATGATCCCCCCCAGTAATCGCAGTTTCCTGGTGAATGACTTGGCTCCGGGCCGTGAGTACGACCTTTGCGTCCTAGCCGTGTATGACGACGGGATGACATCACTGACCGCCACCAGGGTTGTGGGCTGTGTCCAGTTCAGCACAAAAGAAGAAGCTGGGCAGTGCCAGCCCCTCCACACGCAGTTCCTGGGGGGCACGATGATTATCATCATTGGAGGGATTATCGTGGCCTCGGTGCTGGTGTTTATTATCATCCTGATGATCCGATACAAGGTCTACAGTGGCCAAGATGAGGGAGGAAAAGCCCGGGTCAGCAACGTGTACTCCCAGACAAACGGGCAGCAAGCCATGGCATGTGCCCATTCCTGTGCCAAGCTGGCAGGGGCCCCAGAGCAGCTGCCATTGAGCACAGACTTCACAGCCCAAAACAAAGCGACTAGAAGCCTGTGTGAAGTCATCACCAAAGAGCAAGGTGAGTGGCAAATATCCTGACCAGTGACCAGTGGTGTAGCGTGGGGGGCAGGGGGGGCCGTGGCCCCGGGCACAGTTTTCTTAGGGGCGCATAATTTCAAAAGAAATTTGCGCCCCTAAAACTTGTGGCCCGGACTGACCCGCCGGGCCCTCAGGTGCCGCCCAAAGGCCCACAGGTTGAGGGGACCCAGATGCCGGGCAGCGGGAGTGCCTGCCCGGTCCTAAAAGTGAGTCCGTCCTGTTGAAGGGGATGCGGCTGCGTGCAGGCACAGGTCACGTGGTCCATCTAATCAGGTGGTACTGAGTCTCTGTACCACCTGACTGGCGGACCGCGTGACTGCACGCAGCGCACGCCCGCCGCCTCCCCTTCAACAGGACGGACTCACACGCTGTTCAGGACCGGGCAGGCACTCCTGCTGCCCGGCATCTGGGCCCCCTCAACCCCTGCTGGATCCGGAGCTGGGGCAATATCCAGCTGAGAGCTGGGGCAAATCCATGTGCTGGGGCATATCCATGTGCTGGGGCAAATCCATGTGCTGGGGCAAATCCATGAGCTGGGGCAAATCCATGAGCTGGGGCATATCCATGAGCTGGGGCAAATCCATGAGCTGGGGCATATCCATGTGCTGGGGCAAATCCATGTGCTGGGGCAAATCCATGTGCTGGGGCAAATCCATGAGCTGGGGCATATCCACATGCTGGGGCAAATCCATGTGCTGGGGCATATCCATGTGCTGGGGCAAATCCATGTGCTGGGGCAAATCCATGAGCTGGGGCATATCCATGTGCTGGGGCAAATCCATGTGCTGGGGCAAATCCATGAGCTGGGGCAAATCCATGAGCTGGGGCAAATCCATGTGCTGGGGCATATCCATGTGCTGGGGCAAATCCATGAGCTGGGGCAAATCCATGAGCTGGGGCAAATCCATGTGCTGGGGCAAATCCATGAGCTGGGGCATATCCATGTGCTGGGGCAAATCCATGTGCTGGGGCAAATCCATGTGCTAGGGCAAATCCATGAGCTGGGGCAATATTCATGTGAGAGCTGGGGCAATATAGATAACGTGTCCACAGGTTGGGGGGGCGCACAATTCTTGGCTGGCCCCGGGCGCTGACAACCCACGCTACGCCACTGGCAGTGACCACACAGGTCTGACACAGTGACGTGCGGTGAGGTCAGTGGCTGGTGAGGCACTGGCTATTATCAGAGCCAGATATACACAGGTTACTTAGGTTCAGGTTCAGTGCTCCCCAGGATCTGGCTGCTCTCAGCTCCCCAAGATGCGATGGCGGAGGAACGAAGAGTGGGTGAGTTTTTTTATTTTATCAATTCACCAGCACTTAATGGCAGGTGAGGCTCTGCCTAACCTGCCGCCACTGACCGCACGTCACTGGTCTGACAATGTGACATCACTGGTGGGAGGTGCAGGTATCTGATGACATCACACTCTGTCCTAATTTCACGGCAGAAATTTGTGATTTTATTAAAGACACGGAGGCGCATATGAGACTTATTCCATATTCACCTCCTCAGCAGCAAATTAAAAAAGCAACAAGTGTGATGCTGATCTGTTTGCACTCGTCAAACAAGTCACAGGGCAGAAGTGACAAAACTTTGTTAAGAAATTAAACTTTATTCAGTTTGAGAATAAATTGGAGAAATTATTGGAGGGTAAACTGCCCACGTAGTCAGGACGAGCCTGTGCAAGGCGAAACGCGCGTCGGGTGCTTTGTCTATGTGGGCAGTTTACCCTCCACCCCCAAATCTCCCTCACTCAGTGTATTTATCGTGCTTGCAATTGTGGCTAATCACTGTACGGACGGTATATCCTCCAGCTTGTATTGACAGACGTTTTTTGACTATTGCTCTGATAGCGCAATATAGGAGTGTGTTAGGGTGGTCCATATGCCCTACAATACAAGACTATATGGTGGGCAATATATATATACAGATTGATGTTTAGGGTTGCTGCTCCATTTCGTTCCTTTATGTGTTCCCTTGGCATCTTATCGCTATTGAGTTGTATCTCTCAAAATCCACATATTAGTATCAGTTGATGTAGATGAGAGTATTGTATCTAAGGTACTTTATGCGTATGAAGACGACCAATTGAATTGAACACCATTTTATTTTTTATGTCTATGTTCGTCCAATATGATCATATCTAATTAAGGTTTTAATATTGGTGTTTTGCGCCTGAATAAAGTTTCATTTCGTAACAAAGTTTTGTCACTTCTGCCCTGTGACTTGTTTGACGAGTGCAAACAGATCAGCGTCACATACATTCTGGGTTTCAATATCTATATATCTATAATTGCATCACGTTATTCACAATTCTCTCCATCTTATATTTCAAGGTGTTTCGTTATTATTTCTATAGTGGATTTGTTGTAAAAAAGCAACAATATCCAACTGTACGACAGAAAAGTGAGCGACATGTCCCTTTAACAGGAAGCCCCGCCCCTCAGGCAGGCTTTCTCACCCGGGCGCGGCTAAACCAAAACTGTCCAAAATGGAAACATGATGATCACAACCTGAGCACAAGAACAAAATCACAAGACATCAGCGTCAAACACACAGCAAAAGCACAAAAACAGAAATATCACAATATCAGAAAGATAAAACAGACTCCCCATATCCTGCGCCGCGCAATATGCTGGCGCTATATAAATAAAGTTTAATAATACTAATACGCACTTTCCGTCCAAAGATAAATCAAAGTCAGCCCTTACCTGGGAGTCAGCAGCCTAGAAAGAGGCGGAGCCTGGGTCACCTCCTGCTCACATATGGGTGAGGGATACGGTCCATGGCCAACCTGTCTGGATCCTTACTGGTTACTCATGTTAAGGATTTTGGTCTCGTGGCCTTGTCTCTTTGTTATTAGGAGATGTGACGGAAGCAGCTACTCAGAGCGAGTAGTTCTGCCACTCGATGGGCCTTGCTCTAGAGAAACCGAAGGGGTAGCGCAGAATTGTAAATCCTTGGTTTAGTGAATACTGACGCTCAGAACAAAAAGATCCGCTGGCGAATCTGTTCTTGCTCCGAAGAACCAAACCTTGAAACCAGTAAAGCCGCTACTCGGCAGCATCGATCCACTGCTTGAAACCAGTAAAGCCGCTACTCGGCAGCATCGTTCCACTGCTTGAAACCAGTAAAGCCGCTACTCGTGGCGCATCGATCCACTGCTTGAAACCAGTAAAGCCGCTACTCGGCAGCATCGTTCCACTGCTTGAAACCAGTAAAGCCGCTACTCGGGCGCATCGTTCCACTGCTTGAAACCAGTAAAGCCGCTACTCGGCAGCATCGTTCCACTGCTTGAAACCAGTAAAGCCGCTACTCGCAGCATCGATCCACTGCTTGAAACCAGTAAAGCCGCTACTCGGCGCATCGATCCAATAAAGCCCTGCATGCATTAAACCAGTGAACAGCAAAGCCGCAAGTCACCCTCCACGCTCCCCCAACATCGCCGCTACTCGAACATCCATCTGCTTGAAACCAGTAAAGCCGCTACTCGGGCGCATCGATCCACTGCTTGAAACCAGTAAAGCCGCTACTCGGCAGCATCGATCCACTGCTTGAAACCAGTAAAGCCGCTACTCGGCAGCATCGATCCACTGCTTGAAACCAGTAAAGCCGCTACTCGGGCGCATCGATCCACTGCTTGAAACCACTAAAGCCGCTACTCGGCGCATCGATCCACTGCTTGAAACCAGTAAAGCCGCTACTCGGGCGCATCGATCCACTGCTTGAAACCAGTAAAGCCGCTACTCGGGCGCATCGATCCACTGCTTGAAACCAGTAAAGCCGCTACTCGGCAGCATCGATCCACTGCTTGAAACCAGTAAAGCCGCTACTCGGGCGCATCGATCCACTGCTTGAAACCAGTAAAGCCGCTACTCGGGCGCATCGATCCACTGCTTGAAACCAGTAAAGCCGCTACTCGGGCGCATCGATCCACTGCTTGAAACCAGTAAAGCCGCTACTCGGGCGCATCGATCCACTGCTTGAAACCAGTAAAGCCGCTACTCGGCGCATCGATCCACTGCTTGAAACCAGTAAAGCCGCTACTCGGGTGCATCGATCCCTTGCTTGAAACCACTAAAGCCGCTACTCGCAGCATCGATCCACTGCTTGAAACCACTAAAGCCGCTACTCGGCAGCATCGATCCACTGCTTGAAACCAGTAAAGCCGCTACTCGGGCGCATCGATCCACTGCTTGAAACCAGTAAAGCCGCTACTCGGGCGCATCGATCCACTGCTTGAAACCAGTAAAGCCGCTACTGCAGCATCGTTCCACTGCTTGAAACCAGTAAAGCCGCTACTCGGCAGCATCGATCCACTGCTTGAAACAAGTAAAGCCGCTACTCGGGCGCATCGATCCACTGCTTGAAACCAGTAAAGCCGCTACTCGGGCGCATCGATCCACTGCTTGAAACCAGTAAAGCCGCTACTCGGGCGCATCGATCCACTGCTTGAAACCAGTAAAGCCGCTACTCGGCGCATCGATCCACTTCTTGAAACCAGTAAAGCCGCTACTCGGGCGCATCGATCCACTGCTTGAAACCAGTAAAGCCGCTACTCGGGGCGCATCGATCCACTGCTTGAAACCAGTTAAGCCGCTACTCGGGGGCATCGATCCACTGCTTGAAACCAGTAAAGCCGCTACTCGGGCGCATCGATCCACTGCTTGAAACCAGTAAAGCCGCTACTCGGCAGCATCGATCCACTGCTTGAAACCAGTAAAGCCGCTACTCGGGCGCATCGATCCACTGCTTGAAACCAGTAAAGCCGCTACTCGGCAGCATCGATCCACTGCTTGAAACCAGTAAAGCCGCTACTCGGGCGCATCGATCCACTGCTTGAAACCAGTAAAGCCGCTACTCGGCGCATCGATCCACTGCTTGAAACCAGTAAAGCCGCTACTCGGGCGCATCGATCCACTGCTTGAAACCAGTAAAGCCGCTACTCGGGCGCATCGATCCACTGCTTGAAACCAGTAAAGCCGCTACTCGCAGCATCGATCCACTGCTTGAAACCAGTAAAAGCCGCTACTCGGGCGCATCGATCCACTGCTTGAAACCAGTAAAGCCGCTACTCGGGCGCATCGATCCACTGCTTGAAACCAGTAAAGCCGCTACTCGGGCGCATCGATCCACTGCTTGAAACCAGTAAAGCCGCTACTCGGGTGCATCGATCCTCTGCTTGAAACCACTAAAGCCGCTACTCGGCAGCATCGATCCACTGCTTGAAACCACTAAAGCCGCTACTCGGGCGCATCGATCCACTGCTTGAAACCAGTAAAGCCGCTACTCGGGCGCATCGATCCACTGCTTGAAACCAGTAAAGCCGCTACTCGGGCGCATCGATCCACTGCTTGAAACCAGTAAAGCCGCTACTCGGCAGCATCGATCCACTGCTTGAAACCAGTAAAGCCGCTACTCGGGCGCATCGATCCACTGCTTGAAACCAGTAAAGCCGCTACTCGGGCGCATCGATCCACTGCTTGAAACCAGTAAAGCCGCTACTCGGGCGCATCGATCCACTGCTTGAAACCAGTAAAGCCGCTACTCGGGCGCATCGATCCACTGCTTGAAACCAGTAAAGCCGCTACTCGGGCGCATCGATCCACTGCTTGAAACCAGTAAAGCCGCTACTCGGGCGCATCGATCCTCTGCTTGAAACCACTAAAGCCGCTACTCGGCAGCATCGATCCACTGCTTGAAACCACTAAAGCCGCTACTCGGCAGCATCGATCCACTGCTTGAAACCAGTAAAGCCGCTACTCGGGCGCATCGATCCACTGCTTGAAACCAGTAAAGCCGCTACTCGGCAGCATCGTTCCACTGCTTGAAACCAGTAAAGCCGCTACTCGGCAGCATCGATCCACTGCTTGAAACAAGTAAAGCCGCTACTCGGGCGCATCGATCCACTGCTTGAAACCAGTAAAGCCGCTACTCGGGCGCATCGATCCACTGCTTGAAACCAGTAAAGCCGCTACTCGGGCGCATCGATCCACTGCTTGAAACCAGTAAAGCCGCTACTCGGGCGCATCGATCCACTTCTTGAATCCAGTAAAGCCGCTACTCGGGCGCATCGATCCACTGCTTGAAACCAGTAAAGCCGCTACTCGGGCGCATCGATCCACTGCTTGAAACCAGTAAAGCCGCTACTCGGGTGCATCGATCCACTGCTTGAAACCAGTAAAGCCGCTACTCGGCAGCATCGATCCACTGCTTGAAACCAGTAAAGCCGCTACTCGGGCGCATCGATCCACTGCTTGAAACCAGTAAAGCCGCTACTCGGGCGCATCGATCCACTGCTTGAAACCAGTAAAGCCGCTACTCGGGCGCATCGATCCACTGCTTGAAACCAGTAAAGCCGCTACTCGGGCGCATCGATCCACTGCTTGAAACCAGTAAAGCCGCTACTCGGGCGCATCGATCCACTGCTTGAAACCAGTAAAGCCGCTACTCGGCAGCATCGTTCCACTGCTTGAAACCAGTAAAAGCCGCTACTCGGGCGCATCGATCCACTGCTTGAATCCAGTAAAGCCGCTACTCGGGCGCATCGATCCACTGCTTGAAACCAGTAAAGCCGCTACTCGGCAGCATCGTTCCACTGCTTGAAACCAGTAAAGCCGCTACTCGGGGCGCATCGATCCACTGCTTGAATCCAGTAAAGCCGCTACTCGGGTGCATCGATCCACTGCTTGAAACCAGTAAAGCCGCTACCCGGGCGCATCGATCCACTGCTTGAAACCAGTAAAGCCGCTACTCGGGCGCATCGATCCACTGCTTGAAACCAGTAAAGCCGCTACTCGGGCGCATCGATCCACTGCTTGAAACCAGTACAGCCGCTACTCGGGCGCATCGATCCACTGCTTGAAACCAGTAAAGCCGCTACTCGGGCGCATCGATCCACTGCTTGAAACCAGTAAAGCCGCTACTCGGCAGCATCGATCCACTGCTTGAAACCACTAAAGCCGCTACTCGGGCGCATCGATCCACTGCTTGAAACCAGTAAAGCCGCTACTGGGGCGCATCGATCCACTGCTTGAAACCAGTAAAGCCGCTTCTCGGGCGCATCGATCCACTGCTTGAAACCAGTAAAGCCGCTACTCGGGTGCATCGATCCACTGCTTGCAACCAGTAAAGCCGCTACTCGGGGGGCATCGATCCACTGCTTGAAACCAGTAAAGCCGCTACTCGGGGCGCATCGATCCTCTGCTTGAAACCAGTAAAGCCGCTACTCGGGGCGCATCGATCCTCTGCTTGAATCCAGTAAAGCCGCTACTCGGGCGCATCGATCCACTGCTTGAAACCAGTAAAGCCGCTACTCGGGCGCATATATCCACTGCTTGAAACCAGTAAAGCCGCTACTCGGGCGCATCGATCCACTGCTTGAAACCAGTAAAGCCGCTACTCGGGCGCATCGATCCACTGCTTGAAACCAGTAAAGCCGCTACTCGGGTGCATCGATCCACTGCTTGAAACCAGTAAAGCCGCTACTCAGGGCGCATCGATCCTCTGCTTGAAACCAGTAAAGCCGCTACTCAGCAGCATCGTTCCACTGCTTGAAACCAGTACAGCCGCTACTCGGGCGCATCGATCCACTGCTTGAAACCAGTACAGCCGCTACTCGGGCGCATCGTTCCACTGCTTGAAACCAGTAAAGCCGCTACTCAGGGCGCATCGATCCACTGCTTGCAACCAGTAAAGCCGCTACTCGGGGGGCATCGATCCACTGCTTGAAACCAGTAAAGCCGCTACTCGGGGCGCATCGATCCTCTGCTTGAAACCAGTAAAGCCGCTACTCGGGGCGCATCGATCCTCTGCTTGAATCCAGTAAAGCCGCTACTCGGGGCGCATCGATCCACTGCTTGAAACCAGTAAAGCCGCTACTCGGGCGCATCGATCCACTGCTTGAAACCAGTAAAGCCGCTACTCGGGGCGCATCGATCCACTGCTTGAAACCAGTAAAGCCGCTACTCGTGCGCATCGATCCTCTGCTTGAAACCAGTAAAGCCGCTACTCGGGTGCATCGATCCACTGCTTGAAACCAGTAAAGCCGCTACTCGAGGCACATCGATCCACTGCTTGAAACCAGTAAAGCCGCTACTCGGGCGCATCGATCCACTGCTTGAAACCAGTAAAGCCGCTACTCGGGCGCATCGATCCACTGCTTGAAACCAGTAAAGTCGCTACTCGGGCGCATCGATCCACTGCGTGAAACCAGTAAAGCCGCTACTAGGGGCGCATCGATCCACTGCTTGAAACCAGTAAAGAAGCTACTCGGGGCGCATCGATCCACTGCTTGAAACCAGTAAAGCCGCTACTGGGGCGCATCGATCCACTTCTTGAAACCAGTAAAGCCGCTACTCGGGGCGCATCGATCCTCTGCTTGAATCCAGTAAAGCCGCTACTCGGGCGCATCGATCCACTGCTTGAAACCAGTAAAGCCGCTACTCGGGTGCATCGATCCACTGCTTGAAACCAGTAAAGCTGCTACTCGTGCGCATCGATCCACTGCTTGAAACCAGTAAAGCCGCTACTCGGGCGCATCGATCCACTGCTTGAAACCAGTAAAGCGCTACTCGGGCGCATCGATCCACTGCTTGAAACCAGTAAAGCCGCTACTCGGGCGCATCGATCCACTGTTGAAACCAGTAAATCCGCTACTCGGGTGCATCGATCCACTGCTTGAACCAGTAAAGCCGCTACTCGGGCGCATCGATCCACTGCTTGAAACCAGTAAAGCCGCTACTCGGCGCATCGATCCACTGCTTGAAACCAGTAAAGCCGCTACTCGGGGCGCATCGATCCACTGCTTGAAACCAGTAAAGCCGCTACTCGGGCGCATCGATCCACTGCTTGAAACCAGTAAAGCCGCTACTCGGGGTGGATCGATCCACTGCTTGAATCCAGTAAAGCCGCTACTCGGGCGCATCGATCCTCTGCTTGAAACCAGTAAAGCCGCTACTCGGGGCGCATCGATCCACTGCTTGAAACCAGTAAAGCCGCTACTGGGGCGCATCGATCCACTGCTTGAAACCAGTAAAGCCGCTACTCGGGGGCATCGATCCACTGCTTGAAACCAGTAAAGCCGCTACTCGGGCGCATCGATCCACTGCTTGAAACCAGTAAAGCCGCTACTCGGGTGCATCGATCCACTGCTTGAAACCAGTAAAGCCGCTACTCGTGCGCATCGATCCACTGCTTGAAACCAGTAAAGCCGCTACTCGGGCGCATCGATCCACTGCTTGAAACCAGTAAAGCCGCTACTCGGGCGCATCGATCCACTGCTTGAAACCAGTAAAGCCGCTACTCGGCGCATCGATCCACTGCTTGAAACCAGTAAAGCCGCTACTCGGGCGCATCGATCCACTGCTTGAAACCAGTAAAGCCGCTACTCGGGGCGCATCGATCCTCTGCTTGAAACCAGTAAAGCCGCTACTCAGGGCGCATCGATCCTCTGCTTGAAACCAGTAAAGCCGCTACTCGGGGCGCATCGATCCACTGCTTGAAACCAGTAAAGCCGCTACTCGGGGCGCATCGATCCACTGCTTGAAACCAGTAAAGCCGCTACTCGTGGCGCATCGATCCACTGCTTGAAACCAGTAAAGCCGCTACTCGGGCGCATCGATCCACTGCTTGAAACCAGTAAATCCGCTACTCGGGTGCATCGATCCACTGCTTGGAACCAGTAAAGCCGCTACTCGGGCGCATCGATCCACTGCTTGAAACCAGTAAAGCCGCTACTCGGGCGCATCGATCCACTGCTTGAAACCAGTAAAGCCGCTACTCGGGCGCATCGATCCACTGCTTGAAACCAGTAATGCCGCTACTCGAGGCTTCGATCCACTGCTTGAAACCAGTAAAGCCGCTACTCGGGCGCATCGATCCACTGCTTGAAACCAGTAAAGCCGCTACTCGGGGCGCATCGATCCACTGCTTGAAACCAGTAAAGCCGCTACTCGGGCGCATCGATCCACTGCTTGAAACCAGTAAAGCCGCTACTCGGGGCTTGATCCACTGCTTGAAACCAGTAAAGTCGCTACTCGGGCGCATCGATCCACTGCTTGAAACCAGTAAAGCCGCTACTCGGGCGCATCGATCCACTGCTTGAAACCAGTAAAGCCGCTACTCGGGTGCATCGATCCACTGCTTGAAACCAGTAAAGCCGCTACTCGGGCGCATCGATCCACTGCTTGAAACCAGTAAAGCCGCTACTCGGGCGCATCGATCCACTGCTTGAAACCAGTAAAGCCGCTACTCGGTCGCATGTGTCAGTGCATGGTCCCGGTTATATCTGTGTCAGTGCAGGGGCCGGGTGTTGTCTGTGTCAGTGCGGGGGCTGGGTTATATCTGTGTCAGTGCGGGGGCCGGGTTATATCTGTGTCAGTGCGGGGGTCGGGTTATATCTGTGTCAGTGCGGGGGCCGGGTTATATCTGTGTCAGTGCGGGGGTCGGGTTATATCTGTGTCAGTGCAGGGGCCTGGTGTTATCTCTGGCAGTGCGGGGGCTGGGTTATATCTGTGTCAGTGCAGGGGCTGGGTTATATCTGTGTCGGGGGAAGGGGCAGGGTTATATTGGTGTCGGTGCAGCGGCCGGGTTATATCGGTGTCAGTGCAGGGGCCGGGTGTTATCTGTGTCAGTGCGGTCGGTTATATCTGTGTCAGTGCAGGGGCCTGGTGTTATCTCTGGCAGTGCGGGGCCGAGTTATATCTGTGTCAGGCAGGCTGGGTTATATCTGTGTCGGGGGAAGGGGCAGGGTATTGGTGTCGGTGCAGCGGCCGGGTTATATCGGTGTCAGTGCAGGTGCCGTGTGTTATCTCTGGCAGTGCGGGGGCCGGGTTATATCTGTGTCAGTGCAGGTGCCGTGTGTTATCTGTGTCAGTGCGGGGCCAGGTTATATCTGTGTCAGTGCAGGGGCTGGGTTATATCTGTGTCGGGGGAAGGGGCAGGGTTATATCGGTGTCGGTGCAGGGGCCGGGTGTTATCTGTGTCAGTGCGGGGGTCGGGTGTTATCTGTGTCAGTGCAGGGGCCGGGTTATATCGGTGTCAGTGCAGGGGCTGGGTTATATCTGTGTCAGTGCAGAGGCCGGGTGTTATGTCTGACAGTGCGGGGGCTGGGTTATATCTGTGTCAGTGCAGGGGCCGAGTGTTATCTCTGGCAGTGCGGGGGCCGCGTTATACCGGTGTCGGTGCAGGGGCCGGGTTATATCTGTCAGTGCAGGGGCCGGGTTATATCTGTGTCAGTGCAGGGGCTGGGTTATATCTGTGTCAGTGCAGGGGTCGGGTTATATCTGTGTCAGTGCAGGGGCCGGGTGTTATCTCTGGCAGTGCGGGGGCCTGGTTATATCTGTGTCAGTGCAGGGGCCGGGTTATATCTGTGTCAGTGCAGGAGCTGGGTGATATCTGTGTCAGTGCAGGGGCTGGGTGTTATCTCTTACAGTGCGGGGCCGGGTTATATCTGTGTCAGTGCGTGGGCTGGGTTATATCTGTGTCAGTGCAGGGGCCTCGTGTTATCTCTTGCTGTGTGGGGCCGGGTTATATCTATGTCAGTGCAGGGGCTGGGTTATATCTGTGTCAGTGCAGGGGCTGGGTCGTATCCGTGTCAGTGCAGGGGCTGGGTTATATCTGTGTCAGTGCAGGGGCCGGGTTATATCAGTGTCAGTGCAGGGGCCGGGTTATATCTGTGTCAGTGCAGGGGCCGGGTTATATCTGTGTCAGTACAGGGGCTGGGTGTTATCTGTGTCAGTGCAGGGGCCGGGTTATATCTGTGTTGGTGCAGGGGCCGGGTGTTATCTGTGTCAGTGCAGGGGTCTCATGTTATCTCTAGCTGTGCGGGGTCGGGTTATATCTGTGTCAGTGCAGGGGCTGGGTTATATCTGTGTCAGTGCAGGGGCTAGGTGTCATCTGTGTCAGTGCAGGGGCCGCATTATATCTGTGTCAGTGCAGGGGCTGGGTGTTATCTCAGGCAGTGCAGGGGCCGGGTTATATCTGTGTCAGTGCAGGGGCTGGGTTATATCTATGTCAGTGCAGGGGCTGGGTTATATCTGTGTCAGTGCAGGGGCCGGGTTATATCCGTGTCAGTGCAGGTGCCGGGTGTTATCTCTGGCAGTGCGGGGCCTGGGTTATATCGGTGTCGGTGCGGGGGCCGGGTTATATCGGTGTCGGTGCAGGGGCCGGGTGTTATCTCTGGCAGTGCGGGGGCCGGGTTATGTCGGTGTCGGTGCAGGGGCCGGGTTATATCTGTGTCAGTGCAGGGGCCGGGTTACATCTGTTTTGGTGCGGGGACTGGGTTATATCTGTATCAGTGCAGGGGCTGGGTGTTATCTGTGTCAGTGCAGGGGCTGGGTGTCATCTGTGTCAGTGCAGGGGCCGTGTTACATCTGTGTTGGTGCGGGGGCCAGGTTATATCAGTGTCGATGCAGGGGCTGGGTGTTATCTTTGTCAGTGCAGGGGCCGGGTTATATCTGTGTTGGTGCGGGGGCCGGGTTATATCGGTGTCAGTGCAGGGGCCGTGTTATATCCGTGCGGGGGCCAGGTTATATCAGTGTCGATGCAGGGGCTGGGTGTTATCTGTGTCAGTGCAGGGGCCGGGTTATATCTGTGTTGGTGCGGGGGCCGGGTTATATCGGTGTCAGTGCAGGGGCCGGGTTACATCTGTGTTGGTGCGGGGACTGGGTTATATCTGTGTCAGTGCAGGGGCCGGGTGTTATCTGTGTCAGTGCAGGGGCCGGGTGTTATCTGTGTCAGTGCATGGGCCGGGTTACATCTGTGTTGGTGCGGGGACTGGGTTATATCTGTATCAGTGCAGGGGCTGGGTGTTATCTGTGTCAGTGCAGGGGCTGGGTGTCATCTGTGGCAGTGCAGGGGCCGGGTTACATCTGTGTTGGTGCGGGGGCCAGGTTATATCAGTGTCGATGCAGGGGCTGGGTGTTATCTGTGTCAGTGCAGGGGCCGGGTTATATCTGTGTTGGTGCGGGGGCCGGGTTATATCGGTGTCAGTGCAGGGGCCGGGTTATATCCGTGTCAGTGCAGGTGCCGGGTGTTATCTCTGGCAGTGCGGGGCCTGGGTTATATCGGTGTCGGTGCGGGGGCCGGGTTATATCGGTGTCGGTGCAGGGGCCGGGTGTTAATCTGGGCAGTGCGGGGGCCGGGTTATGTCGGTGTCGGTGCAGGGGCCGGGTTATATCTGTGTCAGTGCAGGGGCCGGGTTATATCTGTGTCAGTGCAGGGGCCGGGTTATATCTGTGTCAGTGCAGGGGTCGGGTTATATCTGTGTCAGTGCAGGGGCCGGGTGTTATCTCTGGCAGTGCGGGGGCCTGGTTATATCGGTGTCAGTGCAGGGGCCGGGTTATATCTGTGTCAGTGCAGGGGCTGGGTGATATCTGTGTCAGTGCAGGGGCCGGGTGTTATCTGTGTCAGTGCAGGGGCCGGGTTATATCTGTGTTGGTGCGGGGGCCGGGTGTTATCTGTGTCAGTGCAGGGGACGGGTGTTATCTGTGTCAGTGCAGCGCAGGGGCCGGGTTATATCTGTGTCAGTGCAGGGGCCGGGTTATATCTGTGTCAGTGCAGGGGCCGGGTGTTATCTGTGTCAGTGCAGGGGCCGGGTTACATCTGTGTTGGTGCGGGGACTGGGTTATATCTGTGTCAGTGCAGGGGCCGGGTGTTATCTGTGTCAGTGCAGGGGCCGGGTGTTATCTGTGTCAGTGCATGGGCAGGGTTACATCTGTGTTGGTGCGGGGACTGGGTTATATCTATATCAGTGCAGGGGCTGGGTGTTATCTGTGTCAGTGCAGGGGCTGGGTGTTATCTGTGTCAGTGCAGGGGCCGGGTTATATCTGTGTTGGTGCGGAGGCCGGGTGTTATCTCTGGCAGTGCGGGGGCCGGGTTATGTCGGTGTCGGTGCAGGGGCCGGGTTATATCTGTGTCAGTGCAGGGGCCGGGTTATATCTGTGTCAGTGCAGGGGCCGGGTTATATCTGTGTCAGTGCAGGGGCCGGGTGTTATCTCTGGCAGTGCGGGGGCCTGGTTATATCGGTGTCAGTGCAGGGGCCGGGTTATATCTGTGTCAGTGCAGGGGCTGGGTGTTATCTGTGTCAGTGCAGGGGCCGGGTTATATCTGTGTTGGTGCGGGGGCCGGGTGTTATCTCGGGCAGTGTGTGGGCTGTATAGGGAGAGTTTCTTGTAGTGATGGAAGATGGTTCTGTGTGTAGATGCTCGTGTTGATATATGTATTCTATTTGCGTCTCTTTTGCACAGGGGGAGGAGCCAAGATGCCCTAACAGTTATCCAGTGGCTGCGAGCTGCTCATGGTGGACGTGACTGATGCTCTGATCTGCAGTCTGTGCCGCCGCTGACCGGTTTCCATGGAAACGAGCTCAATAAAGTTTCTGAACTACCCGTTTTAATGCACAGAGAATCCATGTCCCTCATCATGACTCCCCTAAAACCACGTGGACTGAATCCCCCCCCCGCTGAAACCCCCATCCCCACCAACCTACAAAGATTTTTTACATTTTTATAAAGACCTGTATTTTATATTCACCCAGAGTTTTATAATAAAATATTTAAGATTGGCTGCTCGCAATGCTTCTCCTCCACCCGGGGGTCCCGACCGGCAGACAGACGAGGGTGAGAGGGTCACAGGAGAGGCGTATTAGGGCAAAGGAAAAGCATGGGGGCATGGGGACACAGTGAGAGATGCACGGGGTGCAGATAGAGGTGCACTGTTTCACAGTGGAATGTGCGTGGGGTGCCAGTAGAGATGCACTGGGTCACAGTGGAATGTGCGTGGGGTGCCAGTAGAGATGCACTGGGTCACACTGGGAGGCGCGCATGGGGGCTGGTAGAGATGCACTGGGTCACAGTGGAAGGCACGTGGGGTGCCGGTAGAGATGCACGGGGTCACAGTGGAAGACGTGCGGGGTGCCGGTAGAGATGCACTGGGTCATAGTGGGAGGCGCGCGGGGTGCCTGTAGAGATGCACTGGGTCATAGTGGGAGGCACGCGGGTTGCAGGTGGCGCCCCCTTATGTCCATTTTCCTGCCTCAGTATCGCTCCGGGCGGGAGTGTTTGTATATAAACAGAGGTGTTTACCTTATGACGTATCATTAAAGGTTTAATATTGACCAAAAAGCTGGCCCTGAGAATCAGCCCCTCCCCCCATAATGGAGCAATGTCCTGCAATGCGCTGCCACCTGCTGGGGGAGTTGCCTCATTACACTGGCTCCTCCAATAGAAACCAGAATAAAAACCTGTCTGTCGCCGGTTGTGGAAATGAGATGATGCGCAAAAACCATCACAGAGCGACAATTAATGCCAAGAATATATAAAATGGAAAAACCGGCACGAGCAGATTCTGCAAATGGATTCAGTGAAATCCCTTAATAAAGCCTATGCAGGGGTTATGTCCTGTGATTGGGCCAGCAGGTGACAAAGCGAGAAGTTATCCTGGAGCGAGACGGCGCCCTGGAGCGAGACGTTATCCTGGAGCGAGACGGCACCCTGGAGCAAAACGGCGCCCTGGAGCGAGGGCATCGCCACCACAAGACCAATAGATAACTCACTTTCAGGATAATCAGCTGAAATGAGAGCTATAAAATTAATACTATTAGGCCGATGAGCTCCACATTTCATCCCAGCCCTGGGAGTCCCTGATCTGTTTGTGTATAGGCACTTTTAACCCTTTCCATGCCGGGGCCCCAGACAGGGCCAGACTGGGTATAAAAAGCAGACCTGGATATTTTTTTTTACACCAGCCCTGTATTACAACAAGTGCAAATGACAAAGGATACTTGCTATAAGAAAGCACGATTCATAATGACACAGCAGTCAATCTTCCCAAGTATATGGTGTAGCGCAGCAGTGATGTATAAGTGTATCACAGAGCTCCACAGTCCCCAGACCTGGAATATGAGGAATGAGCAAAACGTCAGTAGAACAATGGGGGGGTCTTAACACCAGGGCAGGTAGCTGACCGAATGCCGAGTTCAGAACAAAGAATGGCTCCCAGCCTTAACTGAAAATCGACACACAGCGAGAGTTATCATGCATTGCCGGGTTTGACACACAGAGAGAGTTATCAGATGTTGCTGGGTTCGACACACAGAGAGAGTTATTGAAAGAATTGATAGATATTTTTAATTTCCTGTATGAATATATATGTATTGTGATTCAAATACGTACCGTAGATGATATGCATTAGTTTGAAAGGCATGTTCTAGTACAGATGGGCTGTGGTTCCCCCCTTTCCATGGTGCGTGATCATGTTAGGAATGTTAGGAAAGTGCGTGAAAGTTATAAGCCAGAAAAAAGTCTCTGAACCATATATGGTAATAATAAGTGCCTGCGTGCTTAATGTGCTGGCCAAACTCTGACGATCAAATATATCTGTGCACTGATTGGCTATAAGTTGTTTGAAATCTAATAAATAGATCTGTCTGAACAAAGAATAGTCAGACATGATGAAAGCTGTACATTGTGTGTAGCTGATTTTAATATCTCCGCTATAGCGTGCGCAGCACCTTTCTTCTTTCTTTATTTTCTTATTTGAGAAGGAACTTGTAGAGGTTTTTAGAATTCCTGTTATGGTAATTATAAATAGGAAAACTGATTTTATTTATTTATTTTTTAACAGTTGGTGACAGAAGTGGGATCTGATAATTCAACTGTCTAATATGATTTTTTTTTATGTTATACCGTTGCTTATATAGATTTAGAATTTGCCTCCTGTGCCTGACATTTATTTGTTTGTTTTCCTTCAAGTTTTAAGGCTCTAGTGGTGAGAACCTGTGTGTGTTTTTGTTGCAGGGATGTTTTATGGACGTTCTATTTGTTTGTTTTGGGTAAAAAACGCTGGAGTCCTCGATTGAGTGCCTCGCGATGTTGTTTGTTTATTTACACTCACCCGAGAAATGAAGTCATAAAAAAAGAGACATTTCTAGCGTTGAGTATTTGTATTTCTGTCTGTCTGTTTATTGTAGCTCCGATGTGTTGGAGTTTGACTAGTCCATGCCTGCTTGTAATTTTCAGCATTTTATCTTTTAATTGATTAGATCTGTCCAGTTTTCCTTCTCATACAACAAAATGGCTTTGTCTCCCATTGAGAGCCACTCCCTTAGCGCTGCTGTCCCTTTCGCGCTGTTGCTTCCCTTCGCGTTGCTGTCTTATTTTATGACCTGTGTCTGGTCTCCGTACTGCAATTGCTAACAATTATTTTTTATTGCTGATACTTTCTACACGATTTGATGCAATGTTTGTTTTTTCCCCAGATATTCTGTTTTCGTATTTTATTACTGGTCACTGTTTCTAACTCATACTTGCTATCCTTCATGTTTCATATTTTACTAGTTGTAAAGCCTGCCCAGAGGGCAGTCTATTGTGGATATACTGCCCCTGCTCATGTATACTGCCCCAGCTCGTGGATACTGCCCCAGCTCGTGGATATTGCCCCAGCACGTGGATACTGCCCCAGCACGTGAATATTGCCCCAGCACGTGGATATTGCCCAAGCACGTGGATATTGCCCCAGTTCGTGGATATTGCCCCAGCACGTGGATACTGCCCCAGCACGTGGATATTGCCCCAGCACGTGGATATTGCCCCAGCTCGTGGATATTGCCCCAGCACGTGGATACTGCCCCAGCACGTGGATACTGCCCCAGCACGTGGATACTGCCCCAGAACGTGGATACTGCCCCAGCACGTGGATACTGCCCCAGCACGTGGATATTGCCCCAGCACGTGGATATTGCCCCAGCACGTGGATATTGCCGCAGCACGTGGATACTGCCCCAGCTCGTGGATACTGCCCTAGCACGTGGATATTGCCCCAGCACGTGGATATTGCCCCAGCTCGTGGATACTGCCCCAGCTCGTGGATACTGCCCTAGCACGTGGATATTGCCCCAGCACGTGGATGGATACTGCCCCAGCACGTGGATATTGCCCCAGCTCGTGGATACTGCCCCAGCTCCTGGATATTGCCCCAGCACGTGGATACTGCCCAGCACGTGGATATTGACCCAGCACGTGGATATTGCCCCAGCACGTGGATATTGCCCCAGCACGTGGATACTGCCCCAGCACGTGGATACTGCCCCAGCACGTGGATATTGCCCCAGCTCGTGGATACTGCCCCAGCACGTGGATACTGCCCAGCACATGGATATTGCCCCAGCACGTGGATTGATACTGCCCCAGCACGTGGATACTGCCCCAGCACGTGGATACTGCCCCAGCACGTGGATGGATACTGCCCCAGCACGTGGATACTGCCCCAGCACGTGGATACTGCCCCAGCACGTGGATATTGCCCCAGCTCGTGGATACTGCCCAGCACGTGGATACTGCCCAGCACGTGGATATTGACCCAGCACGTGGATATTGACCCAGCACGTGGATATTGCCCCAGCACGTGGATATTGCCCCAGCACGTGGATATTGCCCCAGCACGTGGATATTGCCCCAGCTCGTGGATACTGCCCCAGCACGTGGATATTGCCCCAGCACGTGGATATTGACCCAGCACGTGGATATTGACCCAGCACGTGGATATTGCCCCAGCACGTGGATATTGCCCCAGCACGTGGATACTGCCCCAGCTCGTGGATACTGCCCCAGCACGTGGATATTGCCCCAGCACGTGGATGGATACTGCCCCAGCACGTGGATATTGCCCCAGCTCGTGGATACTGCCCCAGCTCCTGGATATTGCCCCAGCACGTGGATACTGCCCCAGCACGTGGATATTGACCCAGCACGTGGATATTGCCCGCACGTGGATATTGCCCCAGCACGTGGATACTGCCCCAGCACGTGGATACTGCCCCAGCACGTGGATATTGCCCCAGCTCGTGGATACTGCCCCAGCACGTGGATACTGCCCAGCACATGGATATTGCCCCAGCACGTGGATTGATACTGCCCCAGCACGTGGATACTGCCCCAGCACGTGGATACTGCCCCAGCACGTGGGTGGATACTGCCCCAGCACGTGGATACTGCCCCAGCACGTGGATACTGCCCCAGCACGTGGATATTGCCCCAGCTCATGGATACTGCCCCAGACGTGGATACTGCCCAGCACGTGGATATTGCCCCAGCACGTGGATATTGACCCAGCACGTGGATATTGCCCCAGCACGTGGATATTGCCCCAGCACGTGGATACTGCCCAGCACGTGGATACTGCCCCAGCTCGTGGATACTGCCCCAGCACGTGGATACTGCCCAGCACGTGGATATTGCCCCAGCATGTGGATATTGACCCAGCACGTGGATATTGCCCCAGCACGTGGATATTGCCCCAGCACGTGGATACTGCCCCGCACGTGGATATTGCCCCAGCTCGTGGATACTGCCCCAGCACGTGGATACTGCCCCAGCACGTGGATACTGCCCCAGCACGTGGATATTGCCCCAGCACGTGGATATTGACCCAGAACGTGGATATTGCCCCAGCACGTGGATACTTGCCCCAGCACGTGGATATTGCCCCAGCTCGTGATACTGCCCCAGCACGTGGATATTGCCCCAGCATGTGGATATTGACCCAGAACGTGGATATTGCCCAGCAGCACGTGGATACTGCCCCAGCACGTGGATATTGCCCCAGCTCGTGGATACTGCCGCAGCACGTGGATACTGCCCCAGCACGTGGATACTGCCCCAGCACGTGGATGGATACTGCCCCAGCACGTGGATACTGCCCCAGCACGTGGATACTGCCCCAGCTCGTGGATACTGCCCAAGCTCGTGGATACTGCCCAGCACGTGGATACTGCCCCAGCACGTGGATACTGCCCCAGCTCGTGGATACTGCCCCAGCACGTGGATACTGCCCAGCACGTGGATATTGCCCCAGCACGTGGATATTGACCCAGCACGTGGATACTGCCCCAGCTCGTGGATACTGCCCAGCACGTGGATATTGCCCCAGCACGTGGATATTGACCCAGCACGTGGATACTGCCCCAGCACGTGGATACTGCCCCAGCACGTGGATATCGCCCCAGCACGTGGATATGGCCCCCCCCGCTCGTGGATATGGCCCCCCCGCTCGTGGATATGGCCCCCCCGCTCGTGGATATACTCACCTACATCGGCCCTCCAGCGATGGCGGTCCCGCGTCCCGCTTCAAGCGTCCTCTCTCGCTCCGTTGGTCGCCGGGATGACGTCACGAAAGCCTTTGACCCCCGGGGTCAAAGGCTTTCGTGACGTCATTCCGGCGAACAACGGAGCGAGAGAGGACGCTGGAAGCGGGACCGCCATCGCTGGAGGAGCTAAGGGCCGATGTAGGTGAGTATGTGTCCCCCTACATTGGCCCAGAGCCTCAGCGGTGGCTGTCGCAGGCTGCTCGGCCGGCCTCCAGGCTTAGGCGAGCCCCCGGCTCGGCTGGGCCTGTAGGCCCAAGCCAAGCCGGGGGCTCGCCTGAGCCTGGAGGCCGGCCGAGCAGCCTGCGACAGCCGGAGGACAGTCACCGCTGGAGCTCAGGGCTAATGTAGGTGAGTATGTGCTCTCCACACCCACCCTGCTTACTCGGCCGGTATCCAAGCTTAGGCGAGCCCCCGGCTTGGGCCTAGAGGCCCAGCAGAGCCGGGGACTCGCCTGAGCATGGAGGCCGGTCGAGTTGCATGCTCGGCCGTCCTCCAGGCTCAGGTGAGTCCCTGGCTCGGCTGGGCCTCTAGGCCCAAGCCAAGCCGGGGGCTCGCCTGAGCCTGGATGCCGACCAAGCTTAGGCGAGCCCCCGGCTTGGCGTGGGCCTAGAGGCCCAGCCGAGCCGGGGACTCGCCTGAGCCTGGAGGACACCCGAGCATGCAACTCGACCGGCCTCCATGCTCAGGCGAGTCCCCGGCTCGGCAGGGCCTCTAGGCCCAAGCCAAGCCGGGGGCTCGCCTAAGCTTGGATACCGGCCGAGCAAGCAGGGTGTGTGTGTGTGTAGAGCACATACTCACCTACATCGGCCTCGAGTCCTCCACCGGTTCCACACATACTCACCGACATCGGCCCTTAGCTCCTCCAGCGATGGCGGTCCCGCTTGCAGCATCCTCTCTCCGTTGCTCGCCAGGATGACGTCACGAAAGCCTTTGACCCCCGGGGTCAAAGGCTTTCGTGACGTCATTCCGGCGAGCAACGGAGAGAGAGAGGATGCTGCAAGCGGGACCGCCATCGCTGGAGGAGCTAAAGGCCGATGTCGGTGAGTATGTGTTAGGCAACATCGGCCCTGAGCTCCAGCGGTGACCTCCTCCGGCCGAGCAGGCTGCTCGGCCGGCCTCTACGCTTAGGCGAGTCCCCGGCTCGGCTGGGCCTGTAGGCCCAAGCCAAGCCGGGGGCTCGCCTAAGCCTAGAGGCCCGCCGAGCAGCCAGCGGCAGCTGGAGGAGGTCTCCGCTGGAGCTCAGGGACGATTTTGGGGTGTATTTTTTGGGAACTTCGGCCCCGATCCTCCAGCGGTGACCTTCTCCGGCTGCCGCTGGCTGCTCGGCGGGCCTCTAGGCTTAGGCGAGTCCCCGGCTCAGCTGGGCCTGTAGGCCCAAACCGAGCCGGGGGCTCGCCTAAGCCTAGAGGGCCGCCGAGCAGCCAGCGGCAGCCGGAGGAGGTCTCCGCTGGAGCTCAGGGCCGATTTTGGGGTGTGTTTGTTTGGGAACTTCGGCCCCGATCCTCCAGCGGTGACCACCTCCGGCTGCCGCTGGGTGCTCGGCGGGCCTCTAGGCTTAGGCGAGTCCCCGGCTCGGCTGGGCCTGTAGGCCCAAACCGAGCCGGGGGCTCGCCTAAGCCTAGAGGCCCGCCGAGCAGCCAGCGGCAGCCGGAGGACGGTCACCGCTGGAGCTCAGGGCCGAGTTAGGGGAGTATGTTTTGGAACTTCGGCCCCGATCCTCCAGCGGTGACCTCCTCCGGCTGCCGCTGGCTGCTCGGCGGGCCTCTAGGCTTAGGCGAGTCCCCGGCTCGGCTGGGCCTGTAGGCCCAAACCGAGCCGGGGGCTCGCCTAAGCCTAGAGGCCCGCCGAGCAGCCAGCGGCAGCCGGAGGAGGTCACCGCTGGAGCTCAGGGCGATTTAGGGGAGTATGTTTTGGAACTTCGGCCCCGATCCTCCAGCGGTGACCACCTCCGGCTGCCGCTGGCTGCTCGGCGGGCCTCTAGGCTTAGGCGAGTCCCCGGCTCGGCTGGGCCTGTAGGCCCAAACCGAGCCGGGGGCTCGCCTAAGCCTAGAGGCCCGCCGAGCAGCCAGCGGCAGCCGGAGGAGGTCACCGCTGGAGCTCAGGGCCGATTTAGGCGGAGTATGTTTTGGAACTTCGGCCCCGATCCTCCAGCGGTGACCACCTCCGGCTGCCGCTGGGTGCTCGGCGGGCCTCTAGGCTTAGGCGAGTCCCCGGCTCGGCTGGGCCTGTAGGCCCAAACCGAGCCGGGGGCTCGCCTAAGCCTAGAGGCCCGCCGAGCAGCCAGCGGCAGCCGGAGGACGGTCACCGCTGGAGCTCAGGGCCGAGTTAGGGGAGTATGTTTTGGAACTTCGGCCCCGATCCTCCAGCGGTGACCTCCTCCGGCTGCCGCTGGCTGCTCGGCGGGCCTCTAGGCTTAGGCGAGTCCCCGGCTCGGCTGGGCCTGTAGGCCCAAACCGAGCCGGGGGCTCGCCTAAGCCTAGAGGCCCGCCGAGCAGCCAGCGGCAGCCGGAGGAGGTCACCGCTGGAGCTCAGGGCCGATTTAGGGGAGTATGTTTTGGAACTTCGGCCCCGATCCTCCAGCGGTGACCACCTCCGGCTGCCGCTGGGTGCTCGGCGGGCCTCTAGGCTTAGGCGAGTCCCCGGCTCGGCTGGGCCTGTAGGCCCAAACCGAGCCGGGGGCTCGCCTAAGCCTAGAGGCCCGCCGAGCAGCCAGCGGCAGCCGGAGGAGGTCACCGCTGGAGCTCAGGGCCGATTTAGGGGAGTATGTTTTGGAACTTCGGCCCCGATCCTCCAGCGGTGACCACCTCCGGCTGCCGCTGGGTGCTCGGCGGGCCTCTAGGCTTAGGCGAGTCCCCGGCTCGGCTGGGCCTGTAGGCCCAAACCGAGCCGGGGGCTCGCCTAAGCCTAGAGCCCGCCAGCCGGAGGACGGTCACGCTGGAGGATCGGGGCATCTGGCCGTTAGAACACACGGGTAGCTGCGCGCGGCTCGTGCCGTTTTTTTTTTTTTTCACGCGGCCGGCACGCGCAGCTACCTGTGTGTTCTAACGGCCGCTTTCAAATGTCCGTCGCGCATGCGCAGTAGGGTTTTGGCGACGGACAGTTTTTAGCTTATCCTTTTATAGTATAGATTACACTATACAGCTGCCTGTGTTTCTCTATATATATTTGTGTAGGGACTGACTCTCTTACCACATGTGGCTTAGTTTCTATGTTTTTTATTGCTTTGCCTCGAGTACAAAAAAAAAAGCAGAGAACAGAAGCGTTTGGTTTCACATTACCTTTCAATTACTGCATTTGCTATGGACCCTATTACAATCTTTGCGCATACGTTTGCGCCCGCGCAAAAACACATTAACGTGACGGATGAAAATATGCGTGAGGATTGTAATTCCAGCATTGATTTACACCCGTTAACTTTTAATGCTGGGCACACAAATTCACGTGTTGCGTGTGTGTTTTTGTGTGAAGAATGTAATAGGGCCCTATGTGTTTTGTTTTTGCTGTTTATTTAACTAACTGCGGTTTCTTAATTAGACTTGATTTTTTTCCATTATTCCAGCAGGACGAGTTATCGTTCTTTGTTCTTTTTTATTAATATCTATTTTTATTTGTAATATATAATGTTATTATGATGTGTTTATATATAAGGACTGTTTTTCTTTGAATGCCAGCAGTTTTTTTCTCTCTGTTCAATTATTCCCCTTCCCTCCTCCTTTTTTTTCTTCTCTTGTGTGAGTTTTTTTTAGCAGTCTGATCTAAACCATATGTGAGGTTTTTTTTGGAATGCAAATTGGATTATGGGATATGTAGTTATTTTGTTGTCCTGTTAGGATGCTAAAATGGGATTTCTTTTATATGCTGTGACTATCTATTAGGGATAATTAGACAGTACATAACAAATAGTAATGATATTGATAATAACACATATCTAATGCCTTATATATATAATAGTAATTGAATCCTGGCGCTTTGCTAGTGCTTTATAAAACTGTAAGGGCCCTATTACATTCGTCGTGCACAATTTTGTGCTGGCGCAAAAAGGCATTAACGCAGGGGGCAAAACCCTTTGCGCTGAACATCGTATTACAACGCTCACGCACAAAATGCGCGTTAACGTCTAATGCGGGTGAACCTGCTCGAACCCTGCGTGCGTGCAATTTACTGCGCATCCTATACTTAACATTGTGTGCGCATATGCGCTTGTGCGCTGGTACGCGGATGGTATTACAATCTATGCGCCACCTTTAACGGACAATGTTTGCACGCATAATTTGAACGTCTTTGAAAAGCTGGTGTTAATGGCAAATCTGAACATTCTGGCTGAACCCAAATACACCAGCCCAAAAAAAAATACAGCAAAGTATAGTTACACATTCTACACATACCAAAACAATAAAATGGAGAAGTTGTGCGTGTTTATATTATTGCTGCAGCATATATACTCAGATTGATTTTTTTTTTCCTTCATTTTTGCTCCTTCCTCGTCTTGCTTTGCCTTCTCCCGTTCTGCAGCCACCTGAAGATCAGCCTCCTCATATGGATCCACAAACACTGTGCAGCTCTCTAGATTAATTTCCTCCTTCGGCTGATCGATTTTGTGGTCAGTCTCCACATTCTCCATAGCCGTTAGAGCAGGGCTCGAGTCCTGCGGGAATGCGCGGGAACGGCGTACCCGCACTTCTCCCGTAGTGGGAACATTGCGGGAACGCTGGGGCTGCTAACAGCATGGCTGGGTCCTCAAGAGCACGGTGAACCCGGCTCCGTACGACGCGAGAGTGCCCTGTGTGAGGCCGCCTGCGCACTTGAACGTAGCTCTCGTCGGACTTGCTGCTGCTGCAAGTCTCGCGAGACTCCGAGAGAGCCACGTTGAAGCATGGGAGGTGGCCGCGTGCAGAACACGCGATAACGAGACACAGCATGGTGGTGAAGGAGATTGTGGCACCTGTGACCGTTACCTCAGGCGGTGCTGCAGAGTGTCAGAGCCCAGTGCGGCCAGTCCACAGAGAGAGAGAGGATAAACAGCAGCCTGCTGCCTGAGGAGGAGGATTTACACGGCACCCAGGACAGAGAGAGACTACAGGGAGGAGAGACAGCTTGGTTTCCTGCCCTCTGTGGAGGAAGCAGGGGCTGCTCAGAGGTAAGAAGCTGCTCCCTGGGGCCCTGACATGCTGGCATGGACCCTCCACCCACCTGAAGCTGGGCTGCAGGGGACTGTGAGGGGGCTAACACTGTACAGAGGAGGGGCTGTGAGGGGGCTAACACTGTACAGAGGGGGGCTGTGAGGGAGCAGAGTCTGACAATGTACAGGGGGGCTGTGAGGGAGCTGACATTGTACAGAGCCCCCCTCTGTAAAGTGTCAGCTCCCTCACAGCCCCCCTCTGTTGGTATACACAATTCTGGACTCTGCTGCTGGTATACACAATTCTGGGCTCTGCTGCTGGTGTACACAATTCTGGGCTCTGCTGCAGGTATACACAATTCTGGGCTCTGCTGCTGGTATACACAATTCTGGGCTCTGCGGCTGGTATACACAATTCTGGGCTCTGCGGCTGGTATACACAATTCTGGGCTCTGTTGCTGGTATATACAATTCTGGGCTCTGTTGCTGGTATACACAATTCTGGGCTCTGCTGCTGGTATATACAATTCTGGGCTCTGCTGCTGGTATATACAATTCTGGGCTCTGTTGCTGGTATACACAATTCTGGGCTCTGCTGCTGGTATACACAATTCTGGGCTCTGCTGCTGGTATACACAATTCTGGGCTCTGCTGCTGGTATATAAAAAATTCTGGGCTCTGCTGCTGGTATATAAAATTCTGGTGTAGAACATAACAAAGAAAAAATGTCATCTGCGCTTACTCCAATTATACCGTGTGAGACTAAACACAATTAGAGGTTTGGTTTCTTATTAATGGCCATTATAAGACTAGCTCGCCCGCCAACGTCACGGCACCTCTATAAGGGCGAGTCCTAACCAAAATGAAACCACAGGCTGCTACATAGCAAACCATACCTGCTCATGCTGCTTGTCAAACATGAGGTAGACTGGTGGGCCTTTATTTATGCTCCCCCAGAAACAAAATCCACTTTGGGATCAAAACAAAGACACGGAGCGGAGTCTTGCTGCAGGGATGACCTGGCTGTAAGTACATTGAAACATACATAGTGCAGGAGGGGTGGGGTCGCGCCTATTCCCCGAAGGGTTGGCTGCAACCACCAAATGCATCCAGCCCAACAACATGTGTAGAACATAACAAAGAAAAAAAATGTCATCTGCGCTTACTCCAATTATACCGTGTGAAACTAAACACAATTAGAGGTTTGGTTTCTTATTAATGGCCATTATAAGACTAGCTTGCCCGCCAACGTCACGGCACCTCTATAAGGGCGAGTCCTAACCAAAATGAAACCACAGGCTGCTACATAGCAAACCATACCTGCTCATGCTGCTTGTCAAACATGAGGTAGACTGGTGGGCCTTTATTTATGCTCCCCCAGAAGCAAAATCCACTTTGGGATCAAAACAAATACACGGAGCGGAGTCTTGCTGCAGGGATGACCTGGCTGGAAGTACATTGAAACATACATAGTATTCTCTGGGGGAGCATAAATAAAGGCCCACCAGTCTACCTCATGTTTGACAAGCAGCATGAGCAGGTATAGTTTGCTATGTAGCAGCCTGTGGTTTCATTTTGGTTAGGACTCGCCCTTATAGAGGTGCCGTGACGTTGGCGGGCGAGCTAGTCTTATAATGGCCATTAATAAGAAACCAAACCTCTAATTGTGTTTAGTTTCACACGGTATAATTGGAGTAAACGCAGATGACATTTTTTTTCTTTGTTATGTTCTACACATGTTGTTGGGCTGGATGCATTTGGTGGTTGAAGCCAACCCTTCGGGGAATAGACGCGACCCCACCCCTCCTGCACTATGTATGTTTCAATGTACTTACAGCCAGGTCATCCCTGCAGCAAGACTCCGCTCCGTGTCTTTGTTTTGATCCCAAAGTGGATTTTGTTTCTGGGGGAGCATAAATAAAGGCCCACCAGTCTACCTCATGTTTGACAAGCAGCATGAGCAGGTATGGTTTGCTATGTAGCAGCCTGTGGTTTCATTTTGGTTAGGACTCGCCCTTATAGAGGTGCCGTGACGTTGGCGGGCGAGCTAGTCTTATAATGGCCATTAATAAGAAACCAAACCTCTAATTGTGTTTAGTTTCACACGGTATAATTGGAGTAAGCGCAGATGACATTTTTTTCTTTGTTATGTTCTACACATGTTGTTGGGCTGGATGCATTTGGTGATTGCAGCCAACCTTTCGGGGAATAGGCGCGACTCCACCCCTCCTGCACTATATAAAATTCTGGGCTAAGAGCATGCACTTACAATAATGACTAATAGAGGGCGATATTACACACATGCTGATTGCTGAGCTCTGCCTGCCCCCCCCACGACTGATGAGGACAGTCACATGACTGTCCTGCGTCAATCAATCCATGGGGAGCTCTGCCTTCCATGGGGGGTGGGTTTTTTTCAAAAAAAGAAGTGCTTGAGACCAATGGAGCTTTATAGGGTACGATTACCTTTCCTGGCCATTCGGCTATTCAAAGCCAAATATTGGCGAATTTCCTGCACATATGGTGCCTGTTCGGGGGAAGTGAAATCCCCATAGAGAAGCAATGCTTCATCTATTCAGAGAACAAAAACCAGCAGTGAAAAGTTCCCGAATTGCCCTGCCATTCGGTGGCTTCATGCGGCAGATTTATTCAGGCGAATCCCATAGGCTTCAATGTTAAAAATATTCCCATTTTAATTCAATATCTAATAAACCGTTGATTATAATATTCTGCAGTAAAACGTCTCTTTATTTATAGATTTGTTTGGTATATTTTAAGCATTTTTCTGGATTTTTTTGCCAAAAACAAATTTTCAGATTTTTTTTAGAATGTTTGAAAGATTGTCTGTAACAGCCATTTTTATTATCATTCCTTGGAGCTCATATGTAAATTGCATTTCCGCTCAGTAGTTTCTTTGCAAACAGCATTTTACTTTTCAAACATTCAAGCGTACTGTTTTTTTTTTTCACTCCATTCGTCTGCGGTGTCGGGTTTTTCCGGCGGCTGTGCTGCGTGTGATCGGATCCTGCTCGGGTTTTTCCTGCGTTTTCGGCGGGGTTAATCCAGATGTTTTTGCGGGTTTTCGGTGTGCCTTCGCCGGGTTTTGCGGTGAGTTTCCGGCGGGTTTGCGGCAGCTTTTCCCTGCACTAAGACGGCCCTGTGGTGCTTGCTGAATACACTGCAGGGTCGCCAAAATGGTTTCGCCAAATCGTGCCGAATTGAAGAGAACGAAAAGTCACCGAACGTGCGGTGACTTTTCGATTCTCTTTGAATAACCCTGACATTTTATTTGTTTTCATGCACCTGTGAGTGATGTATGATAATAAAATGAATGTATATTTTCTTTTTTTATTTCTTTATTTTTGCTAAAACCGTGTAACATCTTCATCATCACAAGAAAATCTGACAGTCACCAAGTGACTGAGTATGGAACGAATCATGGACATTTTGTGTCAAGGTCAAAGGTCACAGGTAAAACGCAACCTGCGCATAGAGACAGCTTGTTCCGGAGTCCCTATGTCGGGAACTCTGCTTACATTCAATGATTATGCGTTTCAAGCTAGGATGTTGCCAAAAGGCCAAACCTTGACCTTGCACTCTGGACAAGGACTATGGTCTTAGATTATGAGATATAATTTTTTTTCTTTAATCCCCTAGATAAGTGTGAGAAAGGATTGGATTTGGGAAAATTAGAATGTATTTCTTGAGAGTGTGTGTGAATGCAGGTGTGTATGCGTTTTGTGGAGGGAAGATGAACATAGGAAAACACACAGATATAGATCTGACTCAAGTTGATTATTAGAAAAATGAACTTTTACATTCAAGTTATTATATTTTTCTTGGGAATAACTAGTTATTTAATGTCTAGATTAGGTATTTGGCCCAGGCTCCAAGTGTGGTTCGCGAGTGAATCTAAATAAATAAGTCTATTTTATGCTCATAAAAGGGCCTCCTTGGGGAATCCCTTTCATATATCATAAAGGTATTGAGGTATTTTAGGAATAATTACCAGACTTTTTTTTCTTCCCCTCTGAGCATCTAGAATGATCTAAAGGTCTTAGGCGAGGACACTGTAGCCCCAGGTATAATTAGTTTAATTGCCTAAGATTGGTTTATTCTTTTAGATGATCACAGGTGATATGTGATCAAAGGAAAGAATTGTTCGATTTTAATTTTCTGTATGAATATATAAATATCCTGTAATTCAATTATGATTTATAAAAGCCTGCTCTAATGCAGGGCTGTGGTTTTCCCTCTCCCCCCCTTCTTGTCCCAATACAATGTCTGTTCAGCTTCATTTCCTCTGGAGGCTAGCCAGGGGTGTTGATTAAAATAGATATCCTGTGTTAACTCTTAGAAATGCCTGCGAAATCTATGTGACGTCTGATGTAGAAATGTTTCTGCTCTGATTGGCTATTATCATCACATTCCTGTGTGGGGTGTATATGAAATTTTTGCCTACATCGAATGTTTCTATTGGATGTTGAAATCTAATAAAGGTCTGTCTAACAAAAGGATATTTAGACATGATGCAGCCATATCCTGTGTGTTGTTGATTTTACTGTCTCTGCTGATCAGTGTAGTGCAGCGTCTTACTTTCTTTTGATATATGAGGAAAAAATGACAGACTTTTTGGGATTCCATATATGGTAATTATAATCGGAAAATTTGTTTTTGTTTGTTTATGGTTATAATTCAACACTGTTGATTTGGTTCCCGGAGGAGCTAGCCCATCCATTCTCCCGTATCTGGTGACGAACCGAGTAATGACTGTCAACATTTCAAACGGCCATCGTGGGAATGTCGCAGGAGGCGGAGATAGAACCATACACAATCATAAACCTATAGAGGCAGCAAACCACGAGCGACACGACTTAATCTCCCCCAGCGATTACCAACATTTATTAAGCACCAACACATTCTGTAGCTATGTACAAAGATGCAATGGTTAAAAACAAGACAATAAACAGGTCAGTATCCACCAACAGATACAGGAGGACATGACGGAGGACCATATCCCGACGGGTGCGAAACAGGAGAGGAGAGTCAGGGTGGCATCTGGCTTGGGACATGATAGCGGGACCCAAGGTTCAGGGGGTCTGAGCCCAGTATGCAAGGAAACACAGACACAGGGTGATTCCAAGGCGCAATAAAAAAAGAGAGCGGGCAAGGGGCAACTCGTGGTCAGACGCTGGAGGAGACGGGTAATCGGTAATCAGACGCTGGCAGGAGGAGGCGGGTAATCGGTGATCAGTGGGTCTGGTACACGATGAATCAGGAACAAGCAGGGATATGACTGAACAGGTAGAGAAACAGACTCAATACTAAGGCGCGGTACATAGAGGGGGTGCTCCTTTATGGACACAGGTAGAGGTGTGTTTTGTGCATTAACTGTTTGCTGGTAGTTAGTGCTGACCACGAGGGCAGAACTATTCATGCAGCTGATTCAGGAACAGGCACAGATCCTGACAGGGAGTTTATAACCCTGAATATATGGAGGAACCCCTAAAGAGACACCCGCACACCCTGAATATATGAGGGAACCCCTAAAAAGACACCCGCACACACTGAATATATGGAGGAGCCCCTAAAAAGACACCCGCACACCCTGAATATATGAGGGAACCCCTAAAAAGACACCCACCCTGAATATATGGAGGAACCCCTAAAAAGACACCCGCATGCCCTAAATACAAGGAGGAGCCCCTAAAACACACCCGCACACCCTGAATATATGGAGGAGCCCCTAAAAAGACACCCGCACACCCTGAATATATGGAGGAACCCCTAAAAACATACCTGCATACCCTGAATCTATGGAGGAGCCCCTAAAAACACACCCGCACACCCTGAATATATGGAGGAACCCCTAAAAACACACCCGCACACCCTGAATATATGGAGGAACCCCTAAAAACACACCCGCACACCCTGAATATATGGAGGACCCCTAAAAACACACCCGCACACCCTGAATATATGGAGGAACCCCTAAAAACACACCCACACACCCTGAATATATGGAGGAGCCCCTAAAAACACACCCACACACCCTGAATATATGGAGGAACCCCTAAAAATACACCTGCACAACCTGAATATATGGAGGAACCCCTAAAAACACACACACACCCGAATATATGGAGGAACCCCTAAAAAGACACCCACGCACCCGAATATATGGAGGAGACCCTAAAAACACACCCGCACACCGCTAATATATGGAGGAGACCCTAAAAATACACCCACACACCCTGAATATATGGAGGAACCCCTAAAAATACACCTGCACAACCTGAATATATGGAGGAGCCCCTAAAAACACACCCACACACCCTGAATATATGGAGGAGCCCCTAAAAACACACCCACACACCCTGAATATATGGAGGAACCCCTAAAAACACACCCACACACCCAAATATATGGAGGAACCCCTAAAAACACACCCTCCTGCTTGCAGTCCCCAGCGCCCCCTGCCTGCAGCCCAGAGCTTACCCCGCACCCCCTGCTAACAGTCCCAGTCCAACCCCCCTGCCTGTAGTCCTGGACTGACCCTGAGCCCCCTGCCAGCCCTACACCTCCTTACCGACCCCGTGCCCCCTGCCTGCAGCCCCCTGCCGACCCCGTGCCCCCTGCCGACTCCGCACCTCCTACCTGCCGACCCCGCAACCCCTGCCTGCAGCCCCTTGCTGACCCCCCGCCCCTTGCCTGCAACCCCGGCTGACCCCCCTGCCTGCAGCCCAGAGCTTACCCCACGCCCCCTGCCTGCAGCCCAGAGCTTACTCTGTGCTTCCTGCCTGCCAGCCCCCTGCCGAATCCATGCCCCCTGCCTGCAGCCCCCTGCCGACCCCTCACCCCCTGCCGACCCTCGCCCCCTGCCGACCTCGCACCCCTTACCTTCAGCCCAGAGCTTAACCCGCGCCCCCTGCCTGCAGCCCAGAGCTTACTCTGTGCTTCCTGCCTGCAGCCCCCTGCCGAACCTGTGCCCCCTGCCTGCAGCCCCCGCCGACCTCGCGCCCCCTGCCTGCAGCCCCCTGCTGACCCCTTGCCTACTGCCTTCAGCTCATGGCTTACCTTGCGCCCCCTGCCGACCTCACATCCTCTGCCTGCAGCCCAGAGCTTACCCCGCACCCCCTGCCGACACCTCGTCCCCTGCCGAACCCGTGCCCCCTGCCTGCAGCCCCCTGCTGACCCCTCGCCTCCTGCCTTCAGCCCATGGCTTACCTTGCGCCCCCTGCCGACCTCACGCCCTCTGCCTGTAGCCCAGAGCTTATCCCGCACCCCCTGCCGACCCCTCGTCCCCTGCCGAACCCGCGCCCCCTGCTTTCAACCCAGAGCTTACCCTGTGCCCCCTGTCTACAGTCGGCTGATATCACCCACTTCTGCCCCATCCAGAAAGTGCCGATTCTTAAACCTTCCTGAACATGTCCCTATGTCTTCAGTCGGAGGGGCGGTAACTCAGCATTTACCCTGTATTAAGAGATGTTTATGTATCAGAGCCAGGAGAGGAGCAAGAAGAATAGGACACCAATAAGACACACGGACACAAAATACTGAGTCACAGAAAGGACTTTAATCCACCCTCAGCTCCCACCAGCGTCTCTCCGCCAGAATATATGTGATGGGGAGTCGGAGATGGGTGAGGGTTACACAGGTTTTTAATGTAAAAACATGTGTTGTACATTTGACTACAATCTGATTTTCCTCTAAGTCTTAGCGAGGCTCCTGACTTTACGGACTCAGAAAGGATCCAGGCCAGCTAGATGTGAAAGGAGACATCTTGGCAGACGCGTGTCTATAAGTGTTGTCTCTTTCCGCTTTGCAGGAAGGGTTTGTACAGTAGTTTTGGGAATCGTGTCGTTTGTGCATATGTCCAGTTTTCCACCAAATGAACCAGCATGTCCACCACTAATCTCCACTCAGGGTTTTCCAATCCAGGCCCTGAAGTATGAGTGGGTGCCTATGTCAGGGTGGGCTCTCAGCACCCACGTGCTGGTCTCACTCTTGGTTTAAGGCACTGCTTCAAGGCTCAGTATTTCTCTATCGCAACCCTGAAACCCAACCAGACCAACACCCTCTTAATCCCAAACCAGAGAGGGACGGATTTACAGGAGGCAGGTAAAATGGGACAATCAGGAGGAAGAGTAGAGGGGCTTCTCCATCAATAGGTGAATGTGCTGGCCAGTTACGGATTCTAGTTTGAGGGTGAGCAGAGGTTGGTCTCCTCTACTAGCCATGGACTGCCCCATTCAGCATATTTGGCTCTCTCTAGGAAGGAATCCCACTCTTGCCTTTTTTGGCCATGCATGCATTATATAACAATACTAAGTACCACGGCTTATTGAAGAGAGAAGCGTGGCATGGTTGAGGTGGCAGTAGCTACTACCAATGTTTCTTGGAGTGAAGAAAGGAGACCTAGGTGGTGGTTGCTCCTGAGGACTTTGCTTCATTCTCATATTTTTATTTGGTGTCTTTGAATGAGCTGGGAAGTAGCTGAATATGCTCAGTATTGTCGTGTAATGTAGCACGCTGGTTGTGATGGAAAGAGGACTGGCCTCTACAATGAACATAGTGGAAAAGGAATTGGGCTTATCGGGATATGCTCCTCCACTTTACCTGCCTCCTCCATGGGTTCTTCTCTCCCTGTTGCCCTCACACGGTGCTCTCAAGCATCCACTCTGTGCTGCTAAATGCAACCCTACGGTGTCCAAGGGCGGCCTCCTGAGTGTGCAGCTCTGAGGTGGACATGTGTCTCTTTGTCCGTGCCCTCCGGGGATAACTGTGGCTCTGGAACAAGGTGTAGTCGCCATCAAATGAGAATCGATGCTGATAAGTCCTGGGGGTTGGTTTAGGGCCGATCCGACTTTGGCCTTCAGACGATATCAGGCAGAGCGATGTGGTGGAACCCAGGGCACTTGTCTCTGTTTGGTCGCCATCCCCAGAAAGGGAGGACAGGAGGGCCACTGTCTGAAGATCGTTCGATGTCTGAGTTCTTCTCTTGTCCAGCTCAGTCAAGGGTACAGGAAGAGGAGGGTCCTCTCTTTTTCCAGCATCTTTTCCTTCCACTGGGGGATCTTTGGAAGTTGGGGGCAAGGGTTCATAGTTGTTCTCTCCCAGCTTGGCACAGGAATTGGCACATGCCATGGCTTGCTGCCCGTTTGTCTGGGAGTACACGTTGCTGACCCGGGCTTTTCCTCCCTCATCTTGGCCACTGTAGACCTTGTATCGGATCATCAGGATGATAATAAACACCAGCACCGAGGCCACGATAATCCCTCCAATGATGATAATCATCGTGCCCCCCAGGAACTGCGTGTGGAGGGGCTGGCACTGCCCAGCTTCTTCTTTTGTGCTGAACTGGATACAGCCCACAACCCTGGTGGCGGTCAGTGATGTCATCCCGTCGTCATACACAGCTAGGACGCAAAGGTCGTACTCACGGCCCGGAGCCAAGTCATTCACCAGGAAACTGCGATTACTGGGGGGGATCATCCTGCAATAAAATCACAGAGATCACAATCATTACAGGAAAGGGATAATAAAATCACAGAGATCACAATCATTACAGGAAAGGGATAATAAAATCGCAGAGATCACAATCATTACAGGAAGGAGATAATAAAATCACAGAGATCACAATCATTACAAGAACGGGATAATAAGATCACAATCATTACAGGAAGGAGATAATAAAATCACTGAGATCACAATAATTACAGGAACAGGATAATAAAATCACAGAGATCACAATCATTACAGGAAGGAGATCAAAAAATCACAGAGATCACAATGATTACAGGAAGGAGATAATAAAATCACAGAGATCACAATCATTACAGGAACAGGATAATAAAATCACAGAGATCACAATCATTACAGGAAGGAGATCAAAAAATCAGAGATCACAATCATTACAGGAAAGGGATAATAAAATCACTGAGATCACAATCATTAAAGGAAGGAGATAATAAAATCACCGAGATCACAATCATTACAGGAAAGGGAGAATAAAATCACTGAGATCACAATCATTACAGGAAAGGGATAATAAGTTCACAATCATTACAGGAAGGAGATAATAAAATCACAGAGATCACAATCATTACAGGAACAGGATAATAAAATCACCGAGATCACAATCATTATAGGAAGGAGATAATAAAATCACTGAGATCACAATCATTACAGGAAAGGGAGAATAAAATCACTGAGATCACAATCATTACAGGAAGGAGATAATAAAATCACAGAGATTACAATCATCAAAAGCGGATACTAAAATCACAGATATCACGATCATTACGGGGTAATAAATTCACAAAGATCACAATCACTATGGGGGTACTAAAATCACAGATCACAATCATTTAAGGCGGTTAATAAAATTACAGCGATCACAATCATTAAAGGCGAATAATAAAATCACAGAGATCACAATCATTTAGGCCTGGTTCACACCTGGGAATTTTACAGAGCATTCCTACGCGCTGTATAACGCTCAAACACTGAAATCCCATTATTTCCTATGGTTCCCACCTGGGCATATTACAGAGCATAGAAAGGCGCTATAAAACGTCCTATGCCCAAAAAAGTACAGGAGCTTCTTTGGGGCGCATTACAGCGCGTTTGTGGCCATAGACTTCAACGTGAACACGCTGAAATGGGCATTTCCGTCATCAAAAACAAACGTATGAAGGCGCGTTTCGCATATGGCAACAGGCACAAAAGGCACTAAAGTCTTTTTCATTGGACGCCTCCGTAGTTAATCAAAAACAGGTGCATACGACACGCGTTTCTAAATGTCAAAAACGCCAGGTAATACGCTCATAAAACACCCCGTAAAACGCGCATATAAGATAAGTTCAGGTGTGAACCCAGCCTAAAAGGCAGAAAATAAAATCACAGAGATCACAATCATTACAGGAACGGGATAATAAAATCACAGAGATCACAATCATTACAGAAACGGGATAATAAAATCACAGAGATCACAATCATTACAGGAACGGGATAATAAAATTAGGACCCTGCGAATCATAAATTTTCGCTCGAATCGAATCACGAATCGAATCGGCTGTAATGGTTCGAACTCGAATCGAATATCGAATCGAATACTTGGATACTGTCCCCCAGCTCATGATATGCCCCCCAGCTCATGGATACTGTCCCCCAGCTCATGGATACTGTCCCCCAGCTCATGGACACTGTCCCCCAGCTCATGGATACTGTCCCCCAGCTCATGGATACTGCCCCCAGCTCATGGATACTGCCCCCAGCTCATGGATACTGTCCCCCAGCTCATGGATACTGTCCCCCAGCTCATGGATACTGCCCCCCAGCTCATGGATACTGCCCCCAGCTCATGGATACTTCCCCCAGCTCATGGATACTGTCCCCCCAGCTCATGGATACTGTCCCCCAGCTCATGGATACTGTCCCCCAGCTCATGGATACTGTCCCCCAGCTCATGGATACTGTCCCCCCAGCTCATGGATACTGTCCCCCAGCTCATGGATACTGTCCCCCAGCTCATGGATACTGTCCAGCTCATGGATACTGCCCCCAGCTCATGGATACTGCCCCCAGCTCATGGACACTGCCCCCCAGCTCATGGACACTGTCCCCCAGCTCATGGATTTGCCCCCAACATGGATTTGCCCTCAGCTCGCTCATGGATTGCCCCAGCTCGCTCATGGATTTGCCTCAGCTCGCTCATGGATTTGCCCTCAGCTCGCTCATGGATTTGCCCTCAGCTCGCTCATGGATTTGCCCTCAGCTCGCTCATGGATTTGCCCTCAGCTCGCTCATGGATTTGTCCTCAGCTCGCTCATGGATTTGCCCTCAGCTTGCTCATGGATTTGCCCTCAGCTCGCTCATGGATTTGCCCCAGCTCACCTGTCGCCGTCGCATTAGGCTCCCTCTGAGCGTGCGTCCGGCGGCAGGAAGCTTGGGCACTCGCCTGGGGAGCCACGTGACCGCGATCTCGTGAGATCGCGGTCACATGGCTCCCCCAGGCGAGTGCCCAAGCTTCCTGCCGCCGGACGCACGCTCAGAGGGAGCCTAACCGGCGGTGACAGGTGAGCTGGATGGGATCTTCCAAATTCGAAATTTTTTCGAATCGAGCTGCTAGTTCGAATTCGAATCGAATTCGACCAGCGATTCGATTTCGAATCGAATTTCGAAGCTTCGCAGGTCCCTAAATAAAATCACAGAGATCACAATCATTACAGGAACGGGATAATAAAATCACAGAGATCACAATCATTACAGAAACGGGATAATAAAATCACAGAGATCACAATCATTATAGGAAGGAGATAATAAAATCACAGAGATCACAATCATTACAGGAACGGGATAATAAAATCACAGAGATCACAATCATTACAGAAACGGGATAATAAAATCACAGAGATCACAATCATTACAGGAACGGGATAATAAAATCACAGATATCACGATCATTACGGGGTTATAAAATCACAAAGATCACAATCACTATGGGGGTACTAAAATCACAGATCACAATCATTTAAGGCGGTTAATAAAATTACAGCGATCACAATCATTAAAGGCGAATAATAAAATCACAGAGATCACAATCATTTAGGCCTGGTTCACACCTGGAATTTTACAGAGCATTCCTACGCGCTGTATAACGCTCAAACACTGAAATCCCATTATTTCCTATGGTTCCCACCTGGGCATATTACAGAGCATAGAAAGGCGCTATAAAACGTCCTATGCCCAAAAAAGTACAGGAGCTTCTTTGGGGCGTATTACAGCGCGTTTGTGGCCATAGACTTCAACGTGAACACGCTGAAATGGGCATTTCCGTCATCAAAAACAAACGTATGAAGGCGCGTTTCGCATATGGCAACAGGCACAAAAGGCACTAAAGTCTTTTTCATTGGACGCCTCCGTAGTCAATCAAAAACAGGTGCATACGACACGCGTTTCTAAATGTCAAAAACGCCAGGTAATACGCTCATAAAACACCCCGTAAAACGCGCATATAAGATAAGTTCAGGTGTGAACCCAGCCTAAAAGGCAGAAAATAAAATCACAGAGATCACAATCATTACAGAAACGGGATAATAAAATCACAGAGATCACAATCATTACAGGAACGGGATAATAAAATCACAGAGATCACAATCATTACAGGAACGGGATAATAAAATCACAGAGATCACAATCATTACAGGAACGGGATAATAAAATCACAGAGATCACAATCATTACAGGGGTAATAAAATCACAGAGATAACAATCATTACAGAAACGGGATAATAAAATCACAGAGATCACAATCATTACAGGAACGGGATAATAAAATCACAGAGATCACAATCATTACAGAAACGGTAATAAAATCACAGAGATCACAATCATTACAGGGGATAATAAAATCACAGAGATCACAATCATTACAGGGGGGAATATAAATCACAGAGATCACAATCATTACAGGGGTAATAATAAAATCACAGAGATCACAATCATTACAGGGGTAATAAAATCACAGAGATAACAATCATTACAGAAACGGGATAATAAAATCACAGAGATCACAATCATTACAGGAACGGGATATAAATCACAGAGATCACAATCATTACAGGGGTAATAAAATCACAGAGATCACAGTCATTACAGAGGTAATAAAATCACAGAGATCTTCAGGGGTAATAAAATCACAGAGATCACAATCATTACAGGGGTAATAAACACAGAGATCACAATCATTACAGGGGTAAAAAATCACAGAGATCACAATCATTAAAGGTGGATAATCAAGAGAACACAGTCATTACAGGGGTAATAAAATGAGAGATCACAATCATTACAGGGGTAATAAAATCACAGTCATTACAGGGGTAATAAATCACAGTCATTACAGGGGTAATAAAATCACAGTCTCAGGGGTAATAAAATACAAAATCACAATCTCATTACGGGTAATATAATCACAGTATTCAGGGGTATTATCACAGAGTCACAATCATTACAGGGTAATTTCACAGAGATCATTCAGGGGTAATAAAATCACAGAGATCACATTCATTACAGGGGTCACAGAGATCACATATCATTAGCAGGGGTAATAAATCACAGAGATCACAATCATTACAGGGGTATAAAATCACAGAGATCACAATCATTACAGGGGTAATAAATCACAGAGATCACAATCATTACAGGGGTAATATATCACAGATCACAATCTTACATCGGGGTAATAATCACAGAGATCACATTCATTACAGGGGTAATATAATCACAGAGATCACATTCATTACAGGGGTAATATAATCACAGAGATCACAATCATTACAGGGGTAATATAATCACAGAGATCACAATCATTACAGGGGTAATATAATCACAGAGATCACAATCATTACAGGGGTAATATAATCACAGAGATCACAATCATTACAGGGGTAATAAAATCACAGAGATCACAATCATTACAGGGGTAATAAAATCACAGAGATCACAGTCATTACAGGGGTAATATAATCACAGAGATCACAATCATTACAGGGGTAATAAAATCACAGAGATCACAATCATTACAGGGGTAATATAATCACAGAGATCACAATCATTACAGCAGGGTAATATAATCACAGAGATCACAATCATTACAGGGGTAATATAACACAGAGATCACAATCATTACAGGGGTAATATAATCACAGAGATCACAATCATTACAGGGTAATAAATCACAGAGATCACATTCATTACAGGGGTAATATAATCACAGAGATCACAATCATTACAGGGTAATATAATCACAGAGATCACAATCATTACAGGGGTAATATAATCACAGAGATCACAATCATTACAGGGGTAATATAATCACAGAGATCACAATCATTACAGGGGTAATATAATCACAGAGATCACAATCATTACAGGGGTAATATAATCACAGAGATCACATCATTACAGGGGTAATATAATCACAGAGATCACAATCATTACAGGGGTAATATAATCACAGAGATCACAATCATTACAGGGGTAATATAATCACAGAGATCACAATCATTACAGGGGTAATATAACACCAGAGATCACATTCATTACAGGGGTAATATAATCACAGAGATCACAATCATTACAGGGGTAATATAATCACAGAGATCACAATCATTACAGGGGTAATATAATCACAGAGATCACAATCATTACAGGGGTAATAAAATCACAGAGATCACAATCATTACAGGGGTAATATAATCACAGAGATCACAATCATTACAGGGGTAATATAATCACAGAGATCACAATCATTACAGGGGTAATATAATCACAGAGATCACATTCATTACAGGGGTAATATAATCACAGAGATCACAGTGATTACAGGGGTAATATAATCACAGAGATCACAGTGATTACAGGGGTAATATAATCACAGAGATCACAATCATTACAGGGGTAATATAATCACAGAGATCACAATCATTACAGGGGTAATATAATCACAGAGATCACAATCATTACAGGGGTAATATAATCACAGAGATCACAATCATTACAGGGGTAATATAATCACAGAGATCACAATCATTACAGGGGTAATATAATCACAGAGATCACATTCATTACAGGGGTAATATAATCACAGAGATCACAGTCATTACAGGGGTAATATAATCACAGAGATCACAATCATTACAGGGGTAATAAAATCACAGAGATCACAATTCATTACAGGGGTAATATAATCACAGAGATCACATTCATTACAGGGTAATATAATCACAGAGATCACAATCATTACAGGGGTAATATAATCACAGAGATCACAATCATTACAGGGGTAATATAATCACAGAGATCACAATCATTACAGGGGTAATATAATCACAGAGATCACATTCATTACAGGGGTAATATAATCACAGAGATCACATTCATTACAGGGGTAATATAATCACAGAGATCACAATCATTACAGGGGTAATATAATCACAGAGATCACAATCATTACAGGGTAATATAATCACAGAGATCACAATCATTACAGGGTAATATAATCACAGAGATCACAATCATTACAGGGGTAATATAATCACAGAGATCACAATCATTACAGGGGTAATATAATCACAGAGATCACAATCATTACAGGGGTAATAAAATCACAGAGATCACATTCATTACAGGGGTAATATAATCACAGAGATCACATTCATTACAGGGGTAATATAATCACAGAGATCACAATCATTACAGGGGTAATAAAATCACAGAGATCACAATCATTACAGGTGTAATATAATCACAGAGATCACAATCATTACAGGGGTAATATAATCACAGAGATCACAATCATTACAGGGGTAATATAATCACAGAGATCACAATCATTACAGGGGTAATATAATCACAGAGATCACAATCATTACAGGGTAATATAATCACAGAGATCACAATCATACAGGGGTAATAATAATCACAGAGATCACAATCATTACAGGGGTAATATAATCACAGAGATCACAATCATTACAGGGGTAATAAATCACAGAGATCACAATCATTACAGGGGTAATATAATCACAGAGATCACAATCATTAATTAAATTCTGATACGATGAAGAATTTAAATGGGAAAAGTGGAGGAAGGTGAGAATGAGTGATATGAAAAACAGACAGGATTATATTGAGGGAGAATGTGAATCGAGAGGATTTGTAAGTCGCGGTAAGGCCAAAAATAAGAAACAAAGGTTGGGGGTGCCGAGAGCAAGGACAGGGCGGTAAAGGAGCAGCTGGCACAAAGCAGGCGAGAAACAGGAGAAGATTAAAAAAATATTAAAGGAACGAAAATGAGCGAAGATGATTAGAGTCAGCGGATTAAAGACGGGGAGGGGCTCGTGATGGGGAGAATAATGGATCACAATGGGAATTAGAATAACGAGCTGGAGACGCGTCTTCATGGGCAGAATGTTGAATGCGGGCACAGAGAGGACAGGCCATGACACCGGGGCGAGACAGCAACACTGGGACGAGACAGCGACAATGGGAAACAAGACAGCGACACTGGGAAACAAGACAGCGACACTGGGAAACAAGACAGCGACACTGGGAAACAAGACAGCGACACTGGGAAACAAGACAGCGACACTGGGAAACAAGATAGCGACACTGGGAAACAAGACAGCGAGACACTGGTGAGACAGCAAGACAGGGAAACAAACAAGCCACACTGGGAAACAAGACAGCCACACTGGGAAACAAGACAGAGACACTGGTGAGACAGCAAGACAGGGAAACAAGACAGCCACACTGGGAAACAAGAACAGCCACACTGGGAAA